>PVJI01007665.1:0-76230 GCA_004026765.1 Micronycteris hirsuta | reverse complement strand
TGGCCTCGCCCTCCTCGCTGGACGTGAACTTCAGGTCCTCTCTCAGGAGCGCGGCCCGGCCCCAGCTCCAGCCCTCCTCGCTCGACTCCCCTGCGCTGACGCCCTCGAGCTCCTCGCTGGAGACCACCTCCAGCGCATCACTGCTCCCCTCGCTCAGGACGTCCTCTGCCGGCGAGTCCAGCTCCTCGCCGGGCGGCTCGGCCTCCTCGAACCCTGGGGGGCAAAGCGAGACTCACTACTCAACAGGGGCCGCGCCCCACGCCCACAGAAGACCCCGCGAAGGAACACGGACGGGAACAGACAAGCTCTCTGGACACCGGATGGGGCTTCCATTGCCAAGGTGAGAATGCAAGTGAGTCCAGCTTGGGGCTGCCCCGGCCAGCCCCACATGGCGCACGGCTGTGACTCGGCTGGGCGAGAGCCCCGCACGGCTAAGTGACTGTCAAGAGGGTCCTGATTCAGGCTGGTGCCCTGCCCCAGGGTCGACGGCAGCCTCAGAAGCCGGGCTGCAGAGCCCACGTCTGAGCCGGCCTCAGAACCCGCCCCCGCCCCTGCTGGAGGCTCGAGGCCAGCAGGACCCCAGCCCAAGTCCTCTTGCACGCCAGGGTGGTCCTCCCAGCCTGGCGCTCGGGCACAGAACTGCTAGCCGCCGGCCCGGCTCCGTCCCCCCTCCGCTCTGCCTGAGACTCTGAGTTCTGGCGAACGACAGCTGCGACTCGAAGCATCTCGCGCCAGACGGGGGCCCTGAGCTTTAGGCGCCAGGCAGGCCGGGCGACCCGTGGAGACAGGCAGGCAGTCGCTGCCTCGCGCACGTACCGCCAGCAGGCCACAGCGCCGCGCCGCACGTGCGGCCGCCAGGGAGCCACTCCTCCTCCTGTGTGCAGATCCTGACGGCCTGAAAATGGAAGCCTCCCAGGACACCTGCAAGGCCGGGCGGGAGAGGGGTCACCGCCACATGAGCGCCGCCTCCCAGCTGCAGGCCCAGAGGAGACAGCCACCCGAACGGGGAAGTCGGGTGTAAACAGCTGCGGCCACGGGGGGTGCCTGGCATTCACCCGGGTCCCCGTCCTCTCCGAGTGTCTGACCTCTGGAAGGAGCTGCCCAGGGAAACCCCTTTCAGTGAGGAGGCCTGGACCCGCCTGCCAAGGCTTCTTCCCAAGAAAAGCACAGCCTGGCGGCACCGCCCCGTGGGCCCCCTCCCTTCACTGTGTCCTTACAGAATCACATGACAGGTTCGGTGCAGAAGGCCCTTCCCCCTTGGCCGCCTCCGCCCTGTGCAGCTGAGACCTCCCGCCCAAGGAGGCAGGAGGTCAAGCTGCCCCTCGCAAAAGGACACCCCCCGACACCGCCCCGCTCCGCGACCACACACCTGGAGTCTGCCAAGGCTGCGCAGAGACACAAGAGAGTCCCGGACGGGACAGGCACGCATGCTCACCTCGGGGGGCCAGTGCCACCCCCACTCCAGGCTCCGGACAGCTGCAGCCCCCGAAAGGCCCCGCCCCACCCACAGTGGGAACAGGGCTCTGCTCAGCCCCCGTGCTCCGTCTGCCAGGGGCAGGGCTCGCAAACGCACCCCGACACACGCCTGCCCCTCCTTGGGCCCCGGGCCGCGCCCCAGCACAACAAGGCAGTGTCTCCAAATCCCCGTCAACTGGAGCAGCAGCGAGGAACACCCCGCTCAGGAGGCCCCGCGCCCCTGCGCCCCTGCACACGGCAGCTGGTCACTCCGCCCGCACCGCGAGGACCAGGTCGTGGTCCTCATGGGCTCTGCAGACGGAGCTGCTCTTCGACATCCCTCCCAAGAGCGTGTGGGTGCTGCCCAGGCCCACGCCCAGGCCCCAGCGTGACGGGCCCACACGGGCACGGCCCTCGGTGAGTCCAGAGGTGGACGATGGAGGCGGCGCTGGCGCCCGGCACCCAGACGCCCCGGCCGCAGCCGGCTGTTAGGCGTGCCCACAACGCCTGTGTCCGAGATGCACAGGGGCACGAGGGGACGGGACTCGTCACTACCCCGCAGCCTCCACCAGAGCACAACGCTGCGCCGCACAGACTACCCTCTACACCCCCTTCAACGCGACAGCCCCCCACACACAGGAGGCTGGGGAGGGGCCATCCCCCCGACAACCACATCCTGACCGCTGAGCGCTGCAGGTGGCAGACGGCAGATCGTCGGGACCACTCGCAGGGAAGAGAGCACATGAAACCTTCGCTATTTTACCGTGCGAGCTGCGAATCCAGAAGGATCTTCGAGAGGAGGACAAGGCGTTTCGGGCTGCGCTGCTCGGAGCCGAGTGCCGGCCGAGACACAGTGGTGAACGGGGCACTGCCCCGGGCCTCCCTCCCAGGCCTCGTGGGGACACCAGCAGGCCACAAGCCCAGGCCGCGGACTCACCGAAGAAGTCGAACGAGAAGGGGTCCCTTCCACCGAAGAACTCCCTGAACACGTCCTCCGGGTTCCGGAACGTGAAACCGAAGTCGCTGCTGAACGGGCTGTCGAAGTGACTTCCGCCTGCGCGAGCAGAGCCGGGTTGAGTCGGGTGCGGCGCACAACCCCTCGCCCACGAACCCTCTGCAAACCCAGGCCTGAGCTACTTCGCCACCCGGGGGCCGTGACGGGCCGCGCCCGCGCCCACCCGGACAGAGCCGTCCGTGCCTCCGCGGGGGGTGTCCCTGGGCGAGGGCACACCTCCTTCCTCCCGCCTCGAGCATGTGCTCACCACACACCTGCTCCCTCAGGAAGCCCCGTGGGCACACGCACACACACCCACGGCCTGTCGGGAGCACGGACTCCCAGGCGTGCCTGTGCCTTGGCGAGGCCCAGCCAGGACAGGGACTTTTCACCAAAGCGCCCGGTCCCGCCACACCACCTCAGCTGGTGGCTCCAGTTTCCCAGTGGGATCTGCCTGTAACCTCTAAGGACGGACACTGAACTAGGGAAACAAACCCACACTACGTTGTTTCCCATCTAGTCTTATAAACGCCGTCCATCTGTCCTTCCACTCCCAGCCCCGTCCCGGCTCCAGGCTGCCTGTGCTCCCGCGTCACCCCACCCCACCCCGTCAAGACCAGGTGTCATCAAAGCAAACCCGACACGGACATACCTCCACCTCCATTCAATCCTTCTTTGCCGTATTTGTCATAGATGTCCCGCTTTTTAGCTGTGAATTTAAAAACAAGAGTCAGCAAAGATCAAGCAGGTAAACAAAGGACTCCCAAGTTGTAAGTCAGAGACCAAAGCAGGCGGAGGGCAAGGGAGGGAGCGAGCGCGGAGGGGAGAAACACTGAGAAGCGAGCTATCAGAAACTTAAAGGCAGACCAAGCGGCTCTTGGCATTCGCTATCAGCGGCAAGGACTGGGCGGGCCGCGCGCTCTAAACGAAAGCGGGAAAGGGGGGCATCTGAGCGCGTCTCTCCTTGAAAACGCAGTGCTAGGACGGCAAAACGCGCCGATCGGCATTAAACGCTTCCCCCGCTGGGGGGCTCAGCGGACCGAGCACCGGCCTGCGAGCGGAGGGGTCGCCAGTTCGATTCCCAGTCGGGGCAACACGGGGTGCAGGCCAGGCCCCCAGTGGGGGCACGTGGGAGGCAACCACACTTCAAAGGTTCTCTCCCTCTTTTTCTCCCTCCCTTCCCCAGCTAAAAAACTAAAATCTTAAAAAAAAAATTAAAATCTCACTCCACTGCCCAGAGCCCACGCACGCTACACAAAAAACCCGAAAGACACGTGAGACAGTGGCCCGGCCAGCCGTGTGGGGGCCCCGTCCCCTCCACCTTCAGGGAGGAGGAAGAACCGGACAGCGACACCCGGAGCCCCTGCACAGCACGGCGTGCCCCCCCCCCCCCCGCCGGCACCGGGACCCTCGTCCTGCTGACGACAGCCGCTCCCTGTAGGTGACGCCCAACCGCTGGCTCGGGCCGCAGGCTGCTTGAGTGACCAGGAAAAGTGCAGCTCCGCCAAAAGAAAAAAGAAAAAGGCAGCACGGTGCGGATGGGCATTCCCAGGCCACCCTCCTGGGAAGCTCAAGTTTGGGCTCAGCACCCAGTGTCTCCTCTGTCCTGGTCGGGAAGTGCCCGCACACTCAGGACCCCGAGGTCCCGTGGGTCCCAAGTCAGTCAGGCTCAGAAGCCCAGCCGCGGTCTGAGGGCGGAGGCCGCAGGCACTCGCTCACGCTCTACCGCGGGAGCCGCGTGCACAGGGGTGAGACGCCCGGCCTCCCTGTGAATCAAAAGAGGGAGGCACTGACAGGCAGGACACGGGCACTGACACGGCGCTGACCACCGACCCGAGTGGCGGTCACAGGGCACTCAGTCCCAAAGCAACAGTGACTGTCAGCAGTGACCCCAACCCACGCAGACACTCTCGGAGCAGCAGCCGCTCGCCCGCCCGGTGTCCCCGCCTAGCCAGGTGGGCCGTGGCCTCCCAGGTTGCTCCCCGAGACCCACGTGGTTGGACCTCCCCAGCCCAGAACCCGGACGCGGTCTCCTCGTCACCGAGCGCCGCGGGCCAGACCTGGGGAACAGCGGAGCTCTCACGGCTCAGGAAACCAGGCCGGAGGACGGGACTCGCAACACTGCCCACCCCCTGCCCCAAGTCTCCACCTGCTGTGTGCGCAGCTCCTCCTGCCAGGAGCTGAGGGAGCCCCTCCATCCAAGCTACAGATCACGCGTGAGCACAAAGGTGGAGGCAGAGCAGTGGGCAGGAGCGGTCAAGCTCCGCAAAGAGGCCCCCATGCCAGGCAGCGACCCACACGGGCCGTGGCCTGGGTCCTGCGGTCAGGCACCCGGGGAGCAGCGCACACCCACACGGGGCACAGGGCCCAGGCTCCTGGAAGGAAGCCAGAGTTTCTTCGCAGGCGGCGGGCCCCGCCCTGCAGGCCACTCACCGTCGGAGAGAACCTCGTAGGCCTCGGCCACTTGCTTGAACTTCCGCTCTGCTTCTTCCTTGTTGTCAGGGTTTTTATCTGGATGCCACTTCAGCGCCAGTTTCCGGTACCTGGAATGCAGCAGCAGGGCGTCAATCACAACCGAGCCCGAGCCCCCAGCGGGCCCCGAAACACGACGACGTGGGGACCGGCTCTCAGAGCCGCAGGCTGGTGAGGTCAGCGCTGGTTTGTCACAAAAACCTCCCTGTGCCCCAGAACCACAGGGTCAAGTTCTGAAACCCAGGGGCCCCAAAGCAGAGCAGCCTCTGGAGGCAGGACCAGGACAGTGCTCGCGCTCAGGGGGCCCGCCCACAGACGGCGGCCCTGGGCGCTGAGCAGAAGAGGCGCCCGCTCCCGACCCAGGAAAGGTCTTCACAAAGCCAGCCCACTGCGGACTCACCAGTCCAAGACCAAGATCACTCCGTTCCAAGGTGACAATTCACTACCACGTTCCTTTTAAATTCAAAACATCCTCTTAGTGAGCTAAGCACAGGCAGCCTTTTCTGACAGAGACAGCGGATGGGGAGGGGCTGCCCCTCAAAGTCTGGGCAGAGGGGCACAGGGAACCTCCGGCACCTGCAAGGCCCTAAAGGGGGCTGCGGTGGTTCAGTGCGACCGCAGCTGGGGCCCGCAGTGCTGCAGCAGCCCCTCACTCACACCGGCTCCCAGCCCTGCGGGGAGAGCCCTGTGCGCGAGAGCAGGCCGTGTGCGTGCATGCCCCCCGGGAGAGGCCCGTGCCCTGTCAGGTGTGCCCCCGCGTCCGCCCAACCTCAGGCTCCCACAAGTGCTGCTGCAGCGAGGCGGGAGGGCCCCCAGTGCAGACGTGGGGCGGTGACAGCCATACGCCTTCTCTCCACAAACAGGAGCTTCCCTGCACCGCACACGTCCTTCCAAGAAGGTGCACCACCCGCTACGAATCGACGAGGCCGCACTGACCGGCGTGGCCCAGCAGACTGAGCGCCAGCCTGCAATCTGAAAGGTCGCACACATTTGGGACCCACGCCTGGGCAGGTCCCCACTTGGGGGCATCTGAGAGAAACCAATGGGTGTTCCTCTCACACGCCGATGTTTCTCACCCTCTCTTTCTCCCGCCCTTCCGCTCTTTGTAAAAACAAACAAAATCTTTCAATAATGAACGAACGAACGAACGAACGAGGGAGGCAGCCCTGGCTGGTGCAGCTGTCGGCTGCAGCAACATCCCATAACCAAAGGGTTGCGGATCCGACCCCCAGTCCAGGTCTGCATGGGAAGCAATCGATCAGTGCTTCTCGCTGCCTTCCTCTCCAAGAGCAACGAAACACGTGTCCTCAGATGAGGGTGCAGAGATAAGCAGAATGAGGCTCAGCCAGTATGTAGTCACCGGCACTGCCCACGGTGGGGAAACCGCCCCCCGCTACAGGCCCCTGCAGACGGGCCCCTCCGTGGGGTGTCCAGTGTGCACAGGGCGTCCGTGCCAGAGCAGAACCGGGTTTCCCGCTGCCCCGGCTCCCCCCAGCTGGGAGCGGTGACGGAGTGAAGTGCCCCCGGCTCCGCCCACTGGTGACAGTCCTCCACGGTCCTTTGGTCACAGTGTGACAGGCACGGTCTCGAGGCAGCTTCAGAGGAGCCCAGCGCAGTGCACACCCTGCTCTGGGTCTGGTTTCTCAGAACAAACGGTTTGGTTCAAAAACCCTTCCTTTCCAGCTGCAGACCCTCCGAGGCAAGTGGCAGAGACTTCCTTGTGAATCCATTAGAAAGTGGGTCCCGAAACCTGCTTCCCACTCTCCCAGACTCCCTTACTCGTGTCTCTGCTGGGCCACAACGCCGGGATGTCTGTCCGCTGGCCTGCCCGCTCTGTCACTGTCTAATCAATCAAGTAGATGCAGCTCCCCTGGGCCAGGCCCTGGGCACAGGCTGGACCTCCGGCAGTGGGGTTCCAAGCAACCACGCGAGGACACTGTGCCAGGTCACCACACTCCGAGTGCCAGGTCACCTCCATCTCCAAGCCCAATGTCAGGGCTCTGGGATTATCTCACATCCCAGGAGCGACTTCCAGCAGAAACCGAATCCACTGTCCCAAAGCCAGGGACAGAGGGAACCATGTGACACCCCACCCCCGCCCTGGGCTGAGGCTGAAGACAAAGCTGACCGGCTCAGTGACCACTGGCACACCACAGTGGGCACCATTACCATGACCAGCACACGGCCACAGCCCCCGAGCACCCGGGGCCAGCCCACAGGCTCCTCACCACAGACACTCAGCTACTTACGCCTTCTTAATGTCCTCGGCCGAGGCGTGTCTCTGCACGCCCAGAACTTCGTAGTAATCCACCATGTTTCCACGGGCTGCTGGGAGTCCTGCAATCAGAAACCGTGGTCAGGACAACGCTGCAGGGCTGGGCTGTGGTGGGGAGGGGCGGCGGGGGGGGGGTTCCCTTGGCAACACCCAGTGGCTCACCAGGTCGCAGCCTTGGCAGAGACCGACGGGACTCCTGCCCTAAGACCCTTCTTGACGTGAAAAAGAAAAGTTCTGAAAAGCCTCCTAATAACCTAAACCAGTGATTTCCAACCTTTCTCATCTTGTGGCACATAAACTACTAAAATTCTGCAGCACACCAAAAAGTATATTTTTTTCCGACCTGACCAAAAAGATAGGTATAATTTTGATCACTCACACCAGACTACCGTTGTGCTGGCTGATGTCATGTTTTATTTGACAATCCCAGGGGAAGAGGTCAGCGCCCCTGACCACACAGTCCAGGGCCGCATGTCGTCAGCGCTCTCAGAGACACCAGGCGACAGTCACCAACCTAAACTAAGCGCTGACGTGCAGACGTGGCGCCCGCCCGAGCAGCAGCTGGCCGGCCCCTGGGGAACGCCCTGCTCTCCCGCCTCCTTCCGCGCTCAGACCTCGTGCCTCCGGGGCGTCCCTGTGCCAGGCACCAGGACAGGCACAGCGTCCCCGCCGAGAGGACACAGCACGGAACCGCAGACAGCACTCCCTCCCACACCTCCCGGGAGGGAAAGGGGCCTTCTCCGGCGAAGGGCTATCGCCAGGATCAACCGACCAAAGCAAAATCCAGGACAGAGCACACGACCTTAGAGACACTAGCGGAAGCTCTACGTTTGGATGGTTAATGAACTGCGTGACGGAAGAACGCACACGCACGGCCCACGGACATGAACAGCAGCACAGGGCCCGCCTGCAGGAACGGGGGACGGCTGGTGGAGGGGACGGGGGAGGCACAGCTGGGACAACCGTAACAGCACAAACGAGCGAACTCGGCAACAGGGCCGACCACGCACCTGCATTTGGAGCGCCACACACGTCAGGTTTCCCGCAACGTGTCAGTGAGCGGACCGACTACTGGTGTCTCTCAAACCAATAAAGGTTTTTAGAAGTCTTTTGAAAAAGAAAAGAAGACTGAAAACAGGACAACTTCAAAAGACGTGATGGTCCCGAACGGGCGCACCGAAGGGAGAAGAGAGGAGCCTGCAGGCGCCAGGGCGGCCCCGGGCCCTGTCGGACAGCGAGCCGCACATCCGAACGGAACACCAGAACCACCCTGGCACACCACCCTGAAACTTCAGAAAAATCAAAGACAGAAACGTCTTATAAGCCACAGGCAAAACCACCTTCCCAGAAGGAAGCAGAGAAGGTCACCCACTCACGCAGAAGTGGGAGTGGAAAGCTCAGCGTTGAGCGATGAAGCGCACCCCGCATGCGACCGAGCGCCCCGAACTCCGCGAGGGCTCTGGGGCGGCGGCGGGGCATCGGCTGCAGCAGGCCTGCGTGCACACGGTCAAAGCTCCTCAGAGGAGGGAAACCCCATGGCTCAGAAACGCGGCGGTCAGGGATGCATCAAGAAGAGGGTGAAAATAAACTCTTCTTTTTCTTATTCCTAACTGATCTAACAGGTAACAGTTCATCCAAATAACAGCCAACAGCATTCCATCACGCAGGCGTCCGCAGTCCACGCGCTGTGTGGAGTGAGTTCGGCGAGGGCCCTGGTGGGCGGGAGAAGAGTCAGGAATGCCTGCGTTCGCCAGGCACCTGCACCTGGCCGCACTCTGCCCTGGCTGGTGTAGCTCAGTGGGTGGAGAGCCAGCCCACGAACCAGAGGGTCGCTGGTTCAATTCCCAGTCAGGGCACAGGCCTGGGTTGCAGGCCAGGTCCCCAGTAAGGGGCGCAGGAGAAGCAACCACACATTGATGTTTCTCTTCCTCCCTTCCCCTCTGTCTGAACATAAATAAATCTTTTTTAAAAAATACACAAAACAGCCCTGGTTGGTGTAGCTCAGTGGATGGAGCACGGGCTGGGAACCAAAGGGTCAGAGGTTCAATTCCCAGTCAGGGCACATGCCTGGGTTGCGGGCCAGGTCCCCAGTGGGGACCACATGAGAGGCAACCATACATTGCTATTTCTCTCCCTCTCTTTCTCCCTCCCTCCCCTTCTGTTTAAAAATAAATAAATAAAATCTTAAAAAAAATACACAAAACAGAACTGTGTAACATGATCAGAGTATTAGCTGAACTACTATAGTGACGATATTGCAACATATAAACATACCAAGTGTGCATCTCCAGCCTACATGTAAATATCAAATAAAACGAAAGCTCAGGGATCAAAATTAAAATGCTCTAACACACACCAAGAACCTGTGAGCGTGGGCCCAGCTGGTGTGGCTCAGTGGATTGAGCGCAGGCTGGGAACCAGAGGGTCCTGGTTCGATTCCCAGTCGGGGCACATGCCTGGGTTGCGGGCCAGGTCCCCACTGGGGGGCCATGTGAGAGGCAACCACACATTGCTCTTTCTCCCTCCCTTCTCCTCTCTCTGAAAGTAAATAAATAAATCTTAAAAAACAAAAAAAGACCCTGTGAGGTGAAGGCCGGAGCAGCCGGAGCGTGGGCTGGGACGGAGACGCGAGGCTTGTGCGTCCAGCTGACGCCGCAGACAAGGCTTGGGAAGTGGCAAGTTCAGAGCTGCCGCGACTCGCAGGCCGAGGAACCAGCGAGGCCCTCGGGAAGGCGGAGAGCACGGCGCGCACCAGTCCTGCTGGCAGAGGAAGAGCCTCGCCGTGGCAGCCCAGTCTGAGCACAGGCAGCCACGGCCACCTGTCCCGTCCTCCCTTCTCCCAGAACACCTGAGGCCCCGAGCCCTGTCTGTCCAGGGCTGACCAGTGTGTCCCTCGGGCTGCACTGCAGTGGCGAGCCCAGACAGCCCCCGGGGCTCCCACAAGCTGCCCTCTTCCTCATCAAAACACGCGCCCATCTTTCTTCAAGACACTGCGCCCCGCGGACAGGACGTGTCGCCGACCTGGGCTGACTCTCCACAGCCCATCTGCCGGCCCGGCCTTGCTTTGTGCTCACGGGCTCCCCTACCCGTGCACAGCCCCGGGCCTTTCCATCTGGCTGGCGTCTTTCTGAATGTTTGGGACCAAACCTTACAAAGGCTTTGCTGAGACCCATGGAAACCAAGCCTTCAGCTGCGTCTGCTCATGTCCCGTCTCCGACACAGGGTGCCCGCTGCGGCCACACACAGCCGGGCCAGGAAAAGCACCGCATCAGGACACTGTGTCCATGAGGGACTCGGGGGCTCGGCAGGCACCGCCCCGGAGGCGCTGCAGCGGGCGTGGCACAGACACGCGCACGGAGACGGTGGTCTGCGGAGACGAGTGTGCACGAGAGACGGAGCCTGTGCGAGTGTGGGTCCGAGGCCCGCGTCACCCAGCAGCACGGCCTGTGCATCAGCATTTTAGACAAGCGCTTCAGGTGGCAGCGGCACATGCACCTGGAGCGTGAGCCCACAGCCCCCTGTGCACTAACTGTGGCCGCATGGCTTCACTGCTCAACAACCCCCCCCCCCCAGCAACGGGCCTTCCCACAAGGGGCAGCCTGCAGCCATGCCCCGGCAACCGCAAACCAGCAGGTGCCCGTGGTCACGGAGCTCCGGCTCGGCCGCTGCCGCCCACCGCGGCAGCCCAGGCCTGTGCGCAGAGCCGGGTTGCTGGGGCAGAGCAGAGTGTGTCCTCACCGCCCAGCTGACCCACCAGGGGGCGCCATCTCCCCCCCAGTCCGCAGCCAGCAGGGCACGTCTAACTCCTGGAGTCCACCCCTGCCCGTCCAGCACACTCCCCAAACAGGCCTCACAACTGCACACGGGGAAAGGAGCGTCCCAGACCTCCGTCGGGGGGCAAGAGTCTTGCAGTCTGGGTGTCCCCGTGCCCAATTCCTCCTGGTGCCGCACCTGGGACAGCAGGCTCTGGCTGCGGAAGCCCCATCAGCTGGCACATCTTCTGTGATTACAGGTGCATTAAACCGTTAGTACTTGCACTTACACGTTTTATCACTAGGGAGTTCTTGAAGGTCCAGTTCTGAGTAAATCCAGGTCTATGTCACTCTGGCTAAGCTCTGAGAAAAAAGGGCCCGGCCGTCCCCACCGTGTGCTGCCATCACGACCTTCTCGCCCGGGTCTCCCGGGCGCCGCGGAGGAGGAGTGCCAGGGAGCGCCGCACAGGTGTCTCGCCCCCTGCCCGCCCTCGGGCTCTGCGGAAACTTCCTCCAGTCCACCGCCACACGACGGTCACCGAAGGACCCTGAACATCCCCGGCTCGGGAAGGGGGCCCAGACACCTCTGCGCGCTGAGGCCTGCTGCTCCTGCGTGCCGCACACCTCGGTCATCCCACAAGGTGTCCCTGGACAAAGGGACCATCCTTCCACCCACAAGACCTCACTCCAACAGCTCTCAATCTAGAAGTGAAGAAACCTCACTGTTTGCAAAGCAAACAAAACACCCCGTAACTCCTTTCAACACAGGAGACTCCACTGAACACGAGGCTGAAGACGAGCTCCTTCTCCGTGGAAGCCTTTCATCATCCCCGCCCAGAGCTCTACTCCTGGTACGCTGCTCTAAGTGACAACTCAAAAGGCCATTATGTCCACTGGAGACATTCCCTCCCTTTAACTTAAAAAACAGCAAACCAAATACTTCTTCTGTTAAGCCAGAAAAGAGGCAAGTTTAAATAAAATACATGCTTTTTAAGCGTTAATTCGTGCAGTGGCACCAAGCTAACTTGGCACAATACCCCTGGAACGGAAGGAGGCACGAAGAAGTGATCAGTCTGGAGAAGCAGCTCCCAGGGGCCCTTCCGTTCCTGAGGACCTCCCAGAACACACAGGCAGGGAGACCCCAACGAAGAAGTGAGCAAGCAGCCCTGGCTGCTGTGGCTCAGGGGATGGAGCGCCAGCCTGAGAACCAAAGGGTCGCCGGTTTGGATCCTGGTCAGGACACACGCCTGGGTTGTGGGCCAGGTGCCCAGATGGGAAGCAACCAATGGGTGTATCTCTCACGTGGATGTTTCCTTCCACTCTTTCCCCTCTCGTGCCCTCTAAATAAGTAAAAATGTTTTTTAGAGAAAAATCAAGATATGCCTAGATAAGACAGCAAGGTACCAAGGATCAAGGCTACAAAGAGAGCAACTTCTCTGCTTTTAAATACACTGCAAACCTCAGAAACGTAACTACTTTTATTTTTCTCAGAAATTCATCTCCCCACCTTAAAAATAAGGTGGCTTTTTTAAAATTTACTTAAGTAGGCAACTGAAACCAAAAGGGTCAGCTGTGACTTTTTAAAATCCCCCCAAAAATAAAAAGTTTGGAAAAACACCCTACAATCCATAATAATAAAACCATCACGATTTTTACTACCTGACTTACCCAGTCAGTCAGCTCTCCAACTAGGCTTTCAAACTGTGTGCCCAGCCCCCACCATCGCCACCACCCCTCCCACCTCCCACTCTGCTGTTCTTCTCACCGCACCCCCACCTCCCCTCACGGTGGAAGTCCTCTCAAACGCGACTCGAGGGAAGCCTGGCACCTGTCCGCCCAGCCGGCCCTCGCCCACGCTCCCGGCTCTCTAACCAGCCTGCAGTCCCCACCCGGCACCACAAGGCGGCGCTCCCAACAAACATAAACCAAACCGGGTTTTTCACACACCACCACCCTCAACTCCAGAATCCCTTGCAGATGTGAAAAGGCAAAAAGAAATAAAGTTTTTTTGTCAGCTTGTTAAAGTATCAACTTGCAAAGACAAAGGTTCACTCTCTACTCCCAGGAGACATCAGAAGTGCCACCGTCTGGGCCTGACTGGTGTAGCTCAGTGGATAGAGTGTGGCTGCAAACCAAAGGGTCGCCGGTTCGATTCCCAGTCGCAGCACAGGCCTGGGTTGTGGGGCGGGTCCCCAGTGAGGGCCATGTGAGAGGCAGCCACACATTCACGTTTCTCTCCCTCTCTTTCTCCTTCCCTTCCCCTCTCTTTGAAAATAAATAAAATCTTAAAAAAAAAAAAAGAAGTGCCACCATCCGAAAGTATTAACCACCCCAGCAGCTGATCTTTGCCCCCGGAGAAGGGACAGGAACCAACTAAGGTGACATGGTCCCACTACCAGCCTCCCTAAAGAACTGATTTCAAATTAACTTGCCAGGCTTTACTCTCTGAAACTGGAAGGTGCACGGCCCAGCGCAGCCCACCGTGTCTGACGGTCTGCCCAGGACCGCTGCGCTCACGAGAAGACACTCCTGGTCTGTCCCTCGGTCCCAGCACTTGAAAATGGTGGGTTTGCTCCAGCAGGAACGCTACTGCCACAGCTCAGCTGCAGGCCTCAGGCTGGAACTCCCGCGCCCTACCTCAGTGTTCAGTGTTACTCAGTCTGCCCCGCCCTGGCCTGCCGCCAAAACACCTTCCTAATCTACCACTTTTAAACTCAAAGGGACAGGAATGTAAAACCCTGACACTGTGAACAGAGCGCAGAACTCACCTAACACCCCTCCTCTCTTCTTTCAATGCAGCTGGCGCCCCGCTACACCCTGGCTCCCCCCACTTCCCATCAGTCGCCCACACCTCCCCAAAGTCAGGTTCCGCAGCATCTCAAAATCTCCCCAAACCTCCCGGCGCGTCGGAGGGCTGACACAGCGCTCTCACCTTCCCAACAGATCTGCCGAGCCCCACCCCGCAGGAGCAGAAGTCTTGTCTTGGAAACAAGAAAACTTGAATTAAACCTCCCAGAGAACCACGGGGCTGGATGGCCTGGGGGACACGGCGGGGGTGGGGAGGGTGTACAAAATTCTTTAAAACCTTTTTGATCTTCACCATTACTGTTTTTAAGTGAGATTAAACGTTAAGAACAATCAGCAAGCAAACTCAAAAGCTAAGAGCCGATGCCCTCCAATTGGGTCATTTAACTTTTCTACTAAATCAGCTTCCTTAAGAGATTCTAGCCACCAAATCCGATTCCCCGTCTGAAATGTAAGCGTGGGACCTGGCAGGGGCACCCAGCGCCTCCCGCGCCCCAGGGCCCTGGGCCCTGCCCGCCGCGGCGTCGCGGGCGGGTCGGACCAGAAGCCCCACCAGCTCCGACAACTTTTTCCGGGACGACCTAATGCAGCTCTCGCATTCTTTCCGTACTAGGGCAAAATTGGTGTAAACCTCAGCCACAGACGCAGCTGCGGGCCCCGAAGGGAAACAACCTAAGCTGGGGCTTTTAGGGGTAAGTCCAGCGTTTTGCTCACGGAGAAACTTTAAAGAGGCGGTGGACGATTCTGAAAGCATCCCCTCGCCCCGCCGCCCGGGGCCCGCAAGGCGGGGCGCACCCACCTCGTTCCTGCTCTAGGGGCGTTCACGGGACCCGGAAAAGAAGGAAAACCGGCCTCTCACGCCGCAGGCCCCCGCACGGTCCTGGGGGACGCGCCGGCGGGACCGGGACGGGGCCCGGACCAGCGGCCGACCGCCCGCACGAGCCCCACCCCAACCGCCGGCGCGGGCCGGACCCCTGGGGACGGGCGGGAGGTCGACCGACTGCACTCCGAAACGCGCTCCGGCCCTCCGTCCCGACCCGCACCCGGCGCCGGCCCCACAGCCCCAGCCCACCGGCCCCGCACCGGGCCCTCGCCTGCCCCCCACACGCGGGCGCCAGCGCAGCACTCACCCAAGACGCGGAGCCGGCGGCGAGAAGGTGCGGCGCGCGGCTGCCCGGTCTCCTCGTCCCTGCGCTACGGCGCTGAAGACGACAGCGGCTCCTCGCGCTTTCCTTTCTCCTTTCTGCAACAACAAACAGGAAGTGCGTCACGCGTCGGCGGCGTGGCGGATACACTTCCGCCCGGCCTGACGCCGCGCATGCGCCGGACGGCTGCCGTCTTCCCGAAGTTTCTTAGCGGTCCAGCCGCGCGGCGCCAGCGTAGCGCAGCTTCCGGCCGAGTCCCCGCCCCCTGGACTGCGGGGAAGCCAGGGCCTGGGTGTGCTGTGGAGGGCCCTTGGTCTCGGTGTCCTGCGCCCCGGCCTTGCCCGCTGTCCCCGCGCCCCCCGGATCAGCATGGACGTCCGCGCACAGAGTGCGCGGGGGGTTGGGGGGCGGGGCGGGACTAAAGAATGATCCCTGGCCCAGGGGTCACCCTGGAACCCGTGACCCCTGACCCCGTGGAAGTGGGGTGGCGCTGGAAGCTGTCACCCTGACCTTGGAGTAGTGGGGACAGACTGGAAGCCGTCACCAGGCCGCAGGAAGTCAGTGCGGTGGTCCCCGCTGCGGGCCTCCCACGTGACACCGAGCGCCGCGCGCGGCTCAATCGCGTCCCCGCGGAAGCGAAGGGCTGCTGTGCCCTTCCCGCGGCACCTTGTGCGCGGCCGTGGCCGTTCGCGGCCGGTCGCAGTGCGCCGACTCGCCGCCACCTGCTCAGCTGACAGCACCTGCTGATCCTCACCCCTCCGAGCCCTGGACACTTGACGCTCCTGGGCACAAAGGCTGACAATAAGCCTCCTCCCGGCGGCAGGGACGCTCAGGGAGCCACGGGGCTGCCTAACCTACTTCAGAACAAAAGGTTGCTTAGCACGTTGTACACCCGATAGGCTGTGTGTCCACGAGCTGGGAAATAAACTTGAAAAAAAGACCGCTTTATATTTTTTTAAAGTTTTGTTTAGTATATTTTATTAATTACAGCTGTCCCGTTTTTTCCTCTTTATCCTCCTCCGCCCTGCACCCCTAAAAAAAGATTGCTTTATACTGTATGTATTCATTTCTCATGTTTCCTGAACCCTCGTTGTAGGACTTCTGTCGTTTTTACCAGATGACCAGTTAGGTAAAGAATTATAATTTTTTTTATCTGAATAAAATCTCTTTTTTTAGTAGGTTTGATAAATGCCCAGTGGAAAGGAAGGAATAACAGTATCTGGTGCGGGTGTGGACATCTCATGATAAAACTGAAGATAATCTCAGCAGAGACTGGAATTTCATTCAGACACACACACAGTCTGGCACTGTCTCCTGTAACCATATCTGCCAGGAGGTTGACAGTCTTATTTCCCTTCCAGTGTTGACAGTACTATCAGGTGACATTTTGCATTTTCAATAAGTCCCTGCAGCAAGTGTGAGCTAATCTTGAAATGCAGACAGCCAGGACACATGAATTTTAAATAGTAAGTGGTAGGCTATCCACAAATAACTTCTTCCCCCCTCCAAGAAAATGGAACATTTATTAAAACATCTGCCGGTACAGTAAACCATATCACAGGAAAAACCAACTAGTGCACAGCAAGGCCCAGCCCCGATGAACACCCGTGGCATTCTGGGAGAGCAGAGGAGCAAATATCCTGAAAAAATGACATGGAGATATTTAAGGAACTCCTTGCAAAACTACAGACAAGCTCTTTCCAGATAAGACTAGGGATTTATTCCAAAAGTAGCATCAGCCCAGATGGTGCTACTGGAAAGCCTACTTCAGAGGATGATCACTCACGTGGAACCCCAAGGATTTAGTCATTTTTAAAAAAGATTTTTCTCTATTTGCCCTGGCTGGTGTGGCTCAGTGAATTGAGTGCCGGCCTGCGAACTGAAACTTCGCTGGTTCAATCTCCAGTCAGTGCATGTGCCTGGGTTGCGGGGCTGGGTCTTCAGCTAGAGACAAGTGAAAGGCAACCAATTCATGCTTCTCTCCCTCTTTCTCTCTCCCTTCCCCTCTTTCTAAAAATGAAAATAAAATATTTTTTAAAAATAAAGATTTTATTTCTTTTTCAGAGTGAGCGGTAGGGAAGGAGAAAGGGAGAGGAAGATCGATGTGTGAGAGATACGTGGTTGCCTCTCACACACACCCCAACCTAGGCATCTGCCCCGGCTGGGAATCAAACCGGCACCCTTTCGTTTTCCAGGCCTGCACGCAATCCACTGAGCCCCACCTGCCAGAGCTGGAACCACAATGATTAAAATTGCAGTGATTGTCAAAGTCCGTCTAGGGAAGGTGAGTGCGTCGGTTCGACAGGACAGAAGTTTCGAACCGTGATTACAGAGACAAAGATGGACAGGTGACTGGGCCCATGTGGACCCAGTCGTCGGGGAAGCCAGGCACTGGCCCCGGGGGGAGCGCTGGGGGACAGGTAGTGGAAGAGCACAGAGTAGGGAGACTAACCACACACCCTGCCACGCCCATCCACGAGGCCAGGAAGCTCCAGTGAAGGTCCTTTCTAGACAGCCGTCCAGCAATTTTTATCAAACTGTGGAATCCACCTTTGATCCAAGGATGACGTTTCTAGAAGTTTGCCCCAAGACAATAAATGCCGTATGAGAGAGGGAAAAACCCCAGGCCCCAAATGGCCTCCCTTGTGCTAAAACCCCTGTGACCAAATCTACACGAAATGCCTGATCTGGGGAAGTGCTGCTTCTCCCAGAAACACGCTCTTCCTCAGGCAGGCTGGAGCTTTCTGGCCAATGCCGAGGAAGTAATCCGTCATGAGGACCAGCTGCATGGTAAAACCCTTGCTCTTCCCTTCACACCTAAGGATGATGCCCTGAACTAAAAATAGCCCTTTCTTTTCTTTTGCTTCCTTGCTCCACTCTTCCACCGACTACATCTTGATAAAAAATTTTCCATTTTGTACAACCCCTCTGAACACCCTTTGACTTGCTGGATGGGATTCTGCCTGATTCATGAATTGCTTAAAACAAAGCCAATCGGATTGTTCTCAAATGTATTCATGGAGTTTTGTTTTTTAATGGCAGGAACGGAGAAAGAAAGGAAAAGATAAGAGGTTATGGTTCCCAGCTCTGCTGACAACCGCTTCCTCCTTACCAGGAAATGCCAGGCAGGTCAGGAATGTAACAATGGAGTTTGTTTTCTTTCTTTCTTTTTTATTGACATCAAATAGAGCCAAGATACATTATGGAGATAGTGGGTGTAATGGGCCCCCATTTTGGTAAAATTGTATTCATTTGTGTGTGTGTGTGTGTGTGTGTGTAAGTATGGGAAACACACACACACTGTATGGAGGACAGTATTTTTCCCGTCACCCTCCTGAGAAAGGAGAACTAGCACCGGTTTATTAGCATGAATACCTTGCGCACGGGAGGCGCCCACGGAAACGCAGTAAACTCTCAGCACAGGCTAAAGAAAACACGCTACTTGCGGGGGAAGCTCTGTTACCAGGAAAAGCAACGTAAAAGTGGACGAGAAGGGGGCCACGCACTCAGCCTGACCAGTTCAGGGCAGGCCTGCGCGGCGGCCTGATACACTCTGAGAGGGACGGTAACCCCACAGGGCGGTCTGCAATGGAAACTACCCAGCTAAGAGCAGTTTAGGCAGGCCATCCAGTCCTAGGCCCGGACCTTCCCTTGAGACCAAGATCAGCCTTTGCCCTAAAGGAGCCTGTCTGTTGTTCTTTTGCATCTCAGACAACTCACCTTTGGAATGTCAGGGCAACTTCCTTTCTTTCCGGAGCCCCCAGGGCACCGACTCCCACCAGAGCAGAGACCACAAGTGCCCTCATTGTTATTGTGATCAGTTAACGTGTTAATCCTGGATTGTCAAGTCTCCCACACCGACCTGGAGGAGAAGTCCGGGTCTATCCGCCCCTCACCTCCTCCGTTCAAGGTCATGTGTAAAACAAGGAGCAAAAGGCCGTTTTCTGGAGCATTTTCTCAATCCGTTGAGATTATTTTGCTTCCTGGCCATTGTCATCAGTTTGGGTCAAATAAACTCATAAAAATTCTCGCAGGTGTGGGCGTTTCTAACATAAACGAGGCAGGGGGCGGCCTTGGCCCTGGATTAGAGATTCCTGAGATGCGGAATCCTCCCCCTCTTCTGTCACAGAGGGGGAGCGCTCACGACGGAGATTTCCCTTAGGGATGTAAATTTCCCTGACAAGGGGGAACTTCCCCTAGGTTTCCAGAGGGTCTCCTGCGTCTGCAGTTTCTCCAAAATAATCTGCACAAAACAGTCCTTGTGTCCAAGAAGGTTGTCCTGCCACTTGGCCTCATTCCCAGGGACACCTGGGGGCCCATTCTGTACGCTGTCCAAATGGCTCGTCGAGATGGAATTGCCGTGCTTCTTACCTTCTTCTCTCAGAGTGCATGTATTGTTTGACCTTCTGTATTACATATAAAATAGATTCATGTTATATATGTTTGCTTTTCAAAATTAGTGAAATCATCTTCATAAAGTGGGAATGGTGAAAGGCACGCAGCCCCTTCAGAACTTCGTAGCAATGTGGTATAAGGGGTCAGAGGTCGAATGCGCATGTCAGGCACATCTCCATTTATCTATTTATTGAACATCTATTGAGCCCTGGCTGGTGTGGCTCAGTGGATTGAGCGCCAGCCTGTGAACCAAAGGGTTGCCAGTTCAATTCCCAGTCAGGGCACATGCCTGGGTTGCGGGCCAGGTCCCCAGTGAGGGGCACATGAGAGCCAGCCACACATTGATGTTTCCCTCCCTCTCCCTCTCTATTTTAGTAAATCTTTAGTAAAATCTTTTCTTTTTTTTTTTTTAAGATTTTATTTTTAGAGAGAGGAGAAGGAAGGGAGACAGAGAAGGAGAGAAACAGCAATGTATGGTTGCCTCTTACATGGCCCTCACTGGAGACCTGGTCCACAACTCAGGCATGTACCCAGACTGGGAACCGAACCGGTGACCCTTCGGTTCCCAGCCAGTGCTTTAGTAAATAAAATCTTTAAAGATTTTTTATTTATTTATTTATTTATTTATTTATTTATTTATTTATTTATTTTTAGAGAGAGAAGGGAGGAAGAAAGAGAGGGAGAAAGCAATGTATGGTAGCCTCTCACATGGCCTGCAACCCAAGCACGTGCCCCAACTGGGAATCGAACCAGGACCCTTTGATTCCCTGCCCGCGCTCAATCCACTGAGCTACACCAGCCAGGCAGTAAATAAAATCTTAAAAAAAAAAAACACGTATTGAACACCCGTCCTGCACCAGCACCCTGCAGGGGTCCCGACAGGACTCCTTCCCCCAGAGGGGCCTCAGGGTCCAGGGAGGAAGGCTGAGTTCCAGTCCTGGAGGGGCTTGGTGAAGGAAAGCTTCCCACAGGAGGCCAATCTTGTGTGCGTTTTGGAAAATAACGGGTGAAGAGCTGGAGCCCTGCGTGGATGCAGAGAATTCCAGACAAAGGAAACATACAGACGAAACATTTCCAAACACAGCCAACAAATAAGAAAAAAGATAAAGGTACTATTTTTAAAACTTAACCTTTTCCACGTTCTAGGGGTGGCAACCTAATTCTTATTTCAGAAGGAAAAATCTTTGCTGTGGCAAAGGTGAGGCCGTCTACTTTTTATCTTCCTCTCTTTCTCCCTCCCTTCCCCCTTCTCTGTAAAAATAAATAAATAAAATCTAAGTTGGAGCTGGCAGGGCCTGCAGGCAGAGCGCACCACCTCCTGTGCCCCAGCAAGGACGCCAAACCGGAGCAACTCTCCTCCATCCCCACCAGGAAGCAGTTTTCCCGCCTCTGCTACGCCAGGAGAAAACGGAGGATCTTCTCCTACCCAGCAACCACTTGACCAATGGGAGGCCGGCGCAGCTCAATTGCGCCAATGAAAAGACGCGATGCCTCCAACTCCCAGTTCCTGCCAATGGGCTCCTTGTTTACGACAGCCCCGCCCTGGCCCAAGTCTCCGTTAGTTAGAGCGTTAGTTAGAGCGTCCTCTGCAGACGCGAAGGTGGCAGGTTCGATCCCCATCCCCCTTCCGGGCACAAACAAGTGTCAACCAGTGAAGGCATAAATAAGTGGAACAACAAACTGATGTTTCTGTTTCTGTTTCTCTCCCTCTCTAAAATCAATTAAAAAAAAAAAAAAGTCCTTTCCTTTGTCCTCTGGACTTAGGTGTGGTTCGCCATCAGATCATAAGTCCAGAACTGCAATCCTTTGTTGTTCCCCAATAAACCCGTGTGCTGGAGAAGGAAGAAACCTGGCCGGCTGCTTGTGCAAGGTCAACAGCATCCGCCGTGGTGGAAACCACGGAAAGCACCCAGCAAACAGGGAAAGAAAGGCACTCCCTAGAGAAGGAAGGAAAAACAAAGGCTTGGGGCTGATCTGGTTTCACTTTGCTGTTTTGGCTTGTCCAAAGACACTCAGGCACAGTTCTCAGTGAAGAGCCTGCGGACAGAAAAGGGGTCGAGCGCTGGGGGGAAAGTGGCCGAGCTGGAGTTTGGGGCCAAGAGCAAAGAGAGGGGAACTAACTTTGAAAAAGAGGAGTGTGCACATCCTCTCTCCAAGCAGACAGGAGGAAGAAGAAGGTAGAGTTTGGGTGTGACGTTCCTGTCCCCTGTCCTCCTGACCTCAGTAGAGGAGGGGTCTGGCGCACACGGGGCATTTGGGACAAAGGCGGGGACGTTTGGGACAGGAGACCCAGTTATCGGGTAAAGAGTGCGCCGTAGAGAAGGTCCCTAATCTTCTCTGCAAAAAAGGGAACTGAGAGCAACTCTGCGGTCACAGGTCTCACCGCGCCAGGCCCCTGGGACAGCTGGTCTCTCAGGGAGTGGGCCAACGCGCAGAGGCCACGGAGGGCAAGGCAGCCGCTTCCCAGTGGCGGCCACACGCTGCCCTGGGCAGGAACTCCCCTTTGCGCCCTGCGGCCCCTGACCGCCCAGTGAGGCGCCCCAACCCCAGCCACGCACTTGCCTCCCTTTCCGTGCGTCCAATAGCGACGTGAGGGCTGCTGCATCTGACCTGCATTGGCCACGACTGGCGCTTTGAGACCCGCAGATCAAAGGGGTGAAAGCATGTCTTCCCACCGGCAGTGAAGCTCTGCTTCTCCAGCAGAAACTGCCGCGCCCCCCCGCGCCCCACCCCACCCCCCCGGGCTGTAGCCTCGGAGGGACGTGGCAGTCAGGCCCTCGAAGGGAGCCCGAGAGCTGACAGAAGCCCACATCTGTAAGCAGAAGTCCGTGTTTCACATTTCCTGCCTTCGCAGCTAATGGCCCAGAGCCTGCGGTGGAACGCGCAGCTGAATTCCCGACAAGGCCAACCCACGCGCGGAAGAGAAACTCGCCCTGGGTTCCCGCCCCACCTACTCCTACAGCCTTAGACACCGCTTTTCATGGCTAACCCGAAGGCGCCGCGCTAAGCGGGAAGGCCGCCACGTGGGGCATAGGGAGGCAGTGTGCACACCTCGCTGCCTTTTGTGTGAAACGGGGGGGGGGGGGGGGGGGGGGGGGGGGGGGGGCGGCGGGGGAATGACGCTATTTGGGTTCGCTTGGGGCACTCCGGCATTCTGCCCCAGACAACGGGGCGCGGGGGAAGGGACGCAGATGGGGGTGAGCGGGGGTGAAAACGAGACTTGGCTCTGCTAGAGTTTTCAACTATGTTACCAATGGACACTATTTCAGAATTAATTTTAAAATATAGTGCGAGCCCTGGCTGGTGTAGCTCAGTGGATTAAGCGCAGGCTGCAAACCAAGGGATCGCGAGTTTGATGCCCAGTCAGGGCTCATGCCTGGGCTGTGGGCCAGGTCCCCAGTGGGGGCCGCGTGAGAGGCAACCACACACTGATGTTTCTCTCCCTCTCTTTCTCCATCCCTTCCCTTCTGTCTAAAAATAAATAAATAAAATCTTTATAAATAAATAAAATACAGCCCGAGAGAGGTCGGCCTGTACCTAAGGAGGGAAGGGCCGGCCGCTCCTGGGCCCAAGACCCACCCCAAACTGACCTCTGACAGGGATGGCGGGAGGGAGTCCCTCAAAACAGGTCCCTGCTCCATCAGCAGGGCCTCAGCCTGCCAGTCACTGGGCCTCACAGGAGATGAGAGAAACCACAAACCGTCTCTAGAAACGGAAGCGCAGCTCCACACCAGCCATTCCCGGCAGGTTCTTGCTAATTCCCTTTGCTTTCCTCTGGTCCCTGCTGGGGGGGGGCCCAAGCCTCACAGCACCAACCAATGCATTAGAGTCATTTCTGCAATGAGAATACCCATCAAGGTTTCCTTTTTTTTTTTTTATTTTATTTTATTTATTTATTTTTAGAGGGAAAGAGAGGGAGAGAAACATCAATGTGTGATTGCCTCTTGCACGCCCCCTACTGGGGACCTGGCCTACAACCCAGGCGCGTGTCCTGACTGGAAATCGAACCCGTGACCCTTTGGTTCACAGGTCGGCATTCACTCCACTGAACCACACCAGCCAGGGCCAGGTGTCCTGACTAGAGTTCATCTTGCGCAGCAATGGACCAGCGCACCTTTGCCGCCACAGTGACCGTCTGAGCAGGTGCTGAGTGAAGTCCCTGGTTAGTGAGTCCCAGAGTCCCAGTGGGGACAGTGCCTTGGAGCGTCACCTCCCGTCAGAGGGAGCCCAGTTCCCTGGGTGCCCTGTGCCCCTCAGGCTGCTGGTCGGCGGCGTGCTGCCCTGCCTGTGCACACCAAAGTCTTCTGTCCCTTTGTAAATGAACCCTCCGGGGACACTGGCGCAGTCCTTCCGCCTGCCCTTCTGCCCCGTGTCCCTGAACTCCACATGGCTGTGGCTCCTCCAGACCCTTCTGCTCCGCAGTCGGACACATAGTAGGTGCTCAGCGGACACACGTGCACTGCACAAGTGGATGAGCAGGTGACTCTACTTTCGGACAGTGGCTTTGCTCAGCTGGGACACCCGGGAGAGGCTGGCCATGTGTGTGCGAGATCCGAGGCCCGGGGAGGCCTGAGTGTCAGAGACACTGACAACCGGACGGGCCCAGGGGAGCAAGGAAGGGGAAGGGGTTCGGGACAGAGGTGGGAAAGGAGGGATGCAGGGAAATTTCCAGTATGCAAAGGCCGCCTGCTGAGAGGGAGCTGAAGGCCCTGGTCCCTTTGGCTGTGGGGGCCGAGCTGGCACCGGAAGGTCCCAGGCTGCCCTTGGGGGGAATGTGGGGTGGGGGCTCCAGCAACCCTGCCCTGCACCAGCGCCCCTAGTATGGGGCCCTCGGCCACAGGCGGAGCACACAGACTGCCCCTTCCAGGGCTGGTCTGCTTCTGTGTCCTCGGTGGCCAGTTCACCCTCCGATTCAGAGACCTGTGGTCCCCTCTGCTGGGTCACCTCCTGGAAGGAGCAGCAGCAATCTGGGAGGGTCGGGGTGAGGAGAGGAAGTAGGTGGACCTTGGTTTCTTGGCTTCGGATTGGTTAAGAGGCTCAGAGATCCAGCGTCCTTGCCTGGGGTCGCAGGAGCCCCAGGGGACTCTGACAATTGGCCCCCAAAGCCCGCCAGAGGGGGCCGTCCCCCACGGTCGGGTGGGGTCGGTCCCGTTTGGTTGAGCATCTCTGCGCGTCGCCCCCTGGCACAGGCCTTGTGACTCCTGGAAGCGGCACAGGGCAGGGGCTGTGCACGTCCGAGGTGTCCTCACCGAGAACACCGTCCAGCTTCTACGGCCCTTCGAGGGGACCCGGCGTCACTGACCCTGGCCGTGGGAGGAGCT
Organism: Micronycteris hirsuta; assembly: GCA_004026765.1. NCBI lineage: Eukaryota > Metazoa > Chordata > Mammalia > Chiroptera > Phyllostomidae > Micronycteris > Micronycteris hirsuta. Next base: position 51,616 of record PVJI01007665.1, on the reverse strand, counting down.
GAGCTGGTCAGCCAGGAAGTCCCGTCCAGCACAGCGCCACACACGCTTCGGGCCTGAAAATAGCAAAGGGCCTGATCTCCATCGGGCAGTTTTTCTCTCTTCAGAGTAAAAATAGTTTTAAAGTTGGAAAATCACAGGGATCATGTCCTGCATTCACGAGAAATTACATCATCCTGTTCTCATTGCCCGTCTGCCCTGGGGGCCCAGCGGCTCCTGTGCGGGTAAGGGAGACGGAACAATGGCCGCCTTTCTCTGTGGGTTAGGCCGGCACATCACCGTTACCTGGTGGGCAGGAAGCCGGGCCCTTCCGAAGCCCTGGGGCCGCGGGCTCAGGCCACCTCCCTTTCCTTGCATATTTCACAGGGACTCCCAACGGCTGCTCCAGCCTCATCTTCCCCAGCGGCCCTCTCCACTCCTTGGGCAGGTGTCTACAGTGTCGGGACGGATGGGTCAGGAGGGTCAGGCTGAGTCAGGGGAGCAAGAACCAGCTGGAAGGAGACACTGAAATACCTGCCGAACCAGCGGGGCAGACCCACCGGAGGCCTGGGGGCACGGGGCTGCCAGCCCAGGGACAGGGCCTCCTCTGTGCTTTGGGAGGCGGGTGGCCGCGCCTCTGTCCTGACAAGGGCCTCTGAACCCAGCGCCCGGGAGGGAGGCCTCAGCCCAGCCGAACGGCAGATAGTTGTTTCCAGAGTGGATTTGTCCCCCGCGCCACCTTCCCTTCGCTCCCTAGAATAAACCCCGAGCCCTGGCTTCTTGGCCAATGAGAGGAAAGTCAGCATCCCTGCCATCCCGCAACCACGCTCGGGCCGGGGGACAAGGTCACGAGTCGTGGGGGGGACATCCAGCGGGTGTTTTCTTTATGACGTAGCCTGAAGACCCGGGCACAGGCCCCCTGCCAACCTTGGTGTGAGCAGGATTACGAGTGGTGTGCTGCCTGTCCCTGGGTCCCTGACTCCAGCCGGGGCTCCCGTGGGACGGGCCTTGGAATCCCAGAAATGACAGCGATGCAAACCCAGGAGGAGGCCGGGCACCAGGGGCAAGTTTGTGGGAAGTAATTAAAAACAAGCTCTCTTGGTGGGGTAGCTCAGTGGGTTGGAGCAATGACCCCCATACGCTAAGGTTTGGGGTTCCATCCTCAGTTAGGGCACATAGAAGCCTCCAGCCTGTCAGGAAAAACCGTGCTGTTTGCAGCTGTTTGTAGTTCAGATTGTGAGCACAGGGTCAGGGAGAGACAGGCACACACCCATCCCAGCTCGGAGGGTCAAGGAGAAGCGGATCCCGGGCAAGCCCCGCCCTCCGCGCGGGAGGAGCCCTGGGTGACGGGCGGGGCCGGCCGCAGCTCGCACACACCAGTTTTCTGTTGAGGGACATTTCCGGGGTTTCTAAATCCCCCCCTTATGGTACAATGTCCATCCGCCTGCTTAGGTTGGTGAGCTCACAGCCCTCGGAAAATGCTGTAAAAGATGCTGAAGTGGATGAAGTGATGACCGGGGCCCCGAAGCTCGCCCGTCAGATACTTGTCTCTGAGGTTCGGTGACTATAATTGCAGGAAACTCACAGTGAGAAGGATTCGTACCCACAGAAATGCAAATCAGCGCTGCCCAGTGGGGCTCGGCCGGACCTGACTTGAGGATAAACCAGTCAATCCATTCCAAATCCCTCCCTTCCGCCTGCTGGTCTGGTTCCTGGGAGTCTCCAAAGAGAGAGTGTCACCCAAGAGCACCTGGGGTCTCGCTGCCGCCCCCCCCCACCCCCGCTGGGCCAAATTCCAGAGGCAAAGGTTTGGTGACAAAGGGAAGGAGTCTTTGTTCAAAAGCTTCACAACTTTGGAATAACAGCTTTCCACGTGCATTCAATCGAGCCTATCACTTAAGCCATTCACTCAAAGCTAAACTCGTTAGCTTTCATCAAGGCTTTAATCACTTACGCCAATCAATCAAGGCTAAACCCTAACACCTGAGTTCTCCCAGCATTTCCCTGTTAGTTTTGAATGATCTTATTCCAATAGGGTTAGTTTACCAACTGAAACAACGTAGGATACAAAAGCTACACAATGTGGGAAGAAGGGCAGGCTTCTGCCTCAGAACCCGTCCCCTCCAGAACCCCCAAAGAACAGCCCTGCCACCCTCTGCCAGGCCAGCCCGGCCCGAGGCTGCGCCCGGAGCTCCTTCCCACCCAAAATACCGCAGGCAGGCAGCTGCAGCTCCAGGCATCCTGGAGGAAGAGGAGAGAGCCAGGGAGCTGGGCCAAGAGCCCTTCGTGTTATTTTATTTTTATTATTTTACTGATTGAGTTATTTTAGAGAGAGAAAGGGGGAGAGAGAAATGTTGATTTCTTGTTCCACTTCGTCATACATTCATTGGCTGATTCGCCTCTGTGCCCTGAACGGGGATCAACCCCTCCACCCCCGTGTAGGAGGGCGGCGCTCTAGCCAACTGAGCAACTCCGCCGCGGCCCTCCTTTTATTCGAGCTCCTCTCGCCCAATCATTCCAGGGGCTCAGGAGGCCTCCACCTTCTCAGCCAATCCCGTCCGAGGCGGTAGGCGTCTCCTTGCGACCTCCCCCCGAGGCCCCGCCCACTCCCCCGCCCCCTGCGCTCTGACCAGTGGTCTGCATCAGGAGCAGCGCAACCTGGACACAAATTCCGTTGACGTCCATGAGTCACGGTTCTCTCCTCTTTTAAAAATCACCTTTTAGCCCTGGCTGGTGTGGCTCAGTGGATTGAACGCAGGCTGGGAACCAAGTGGTCCCGGTTCGATTCCCAGTCAGGGCACATGCCTGGGTTGCAGGCCAGGTCCCCAGTGAGGGCCATGTGAGAGGCAACCATACATTGCTGTTTCTCCCTTGCCTTCTCCCTCCCTTCTCCTCTCTCTAAAAAATAAATAAAATTAAAAAAAAAATCACCTTTTACTCTCCCTGAAGGATAACTTCCTGAAATAGAATCGCCGGGAGGAAAAGTAGATACATTTTGCATTTGAATACATATCGTAGTTTACCATCTCACCAAACAGCGCCTGAAAAACTCGCTTCCTCTCAGTCTCAGCAAGATCCAACGCGCTTATCTGAAATCTCTGGCAAGCTGATGGGCAAAAAATACCACTTGGCTAGATCACCTGGCCTAAATTATTTTTATTACTATTGGTGGCATTTGGATTATTTTACTGTTTTTTGAAAATGGAGAATTGCCCTGGCTGGGTGACGCAAGTTGGTTGGAGCGTCATCCTGTGCACCTAAAAGTTTGCAAATTCGATTCCCGGTCAGGACACATACCTGGGTTGTGTGTTCGATCACCAGTTGGCGTGTGTACAGAGGCAACTTTTTTTTTTTGGTTAAAGAGTTTTTATTTACTTGTTTTAGACAGAGGGGAAGGGAGGGACAGAGGGAGAGAAACATCAATGTGTGGTTGCCTCTTGCACGCCCCCTACTGGGGAACTGGCCTGGGTTGCAGGCACTTTCCCTGACTGGGAATCAAACCGGCAATCCTTTGGTTCACAGGTTGGCGCTCAATCCACTGAGCCACACCAGCCAGGGCTGCATTCTTGCTCAGAGACGTGCCAGTGAATACAAGACATTTTCATTGAACGCATAGCATGGCTAGTGAGTCTTGAGGAAACCCCGTCCCGAGAGCCCAGGAGCTGGGACTACACAGGACTCCTCAAGGGCAGGGAGAGATTCCAGACCTGTTTAGGGGTGTCCAACCTGGACCCACGGGTCGCCTGCAGCCCAGGATGGCTGTGAACGCGGCCCAACACAAAATCGTAAATTGACTTAAAATACAATGAGACTTTTTTGTGATCACATGTGACAATGTATTGAATGTGTGGCCCAAGACAACTCTTCTCCTTCCGGTGTGGCCCAGAGACGCCGAAAGGTCGGACACCCTAGGACTGTCGAGAGCAAATTCACAATATGTAAGATTCCGTCCCTCAACACGCACGATTACGTGGTTCTTAGCATATTCCCAGAGCCGTTCGACCATCACAGCCCGCCCGATTCCGGAACAATCTGTGCCCCCGTCCTCCCTCCCTCCCCCCCTCCCCCCCTCTCCCAGGACCATTCCTCTGCTTTCCACATCTGTGCATTCGCCTCCTGGGGACAACTCGTGGGGGAAAATCCTTGTTTCTTTTCCTTTTTGTTCCTTTCAAACTACTTTGAATTTTATGAGACACAGCAGCATCTACACGCACTCGAATCAGAGGCACGTGTCAGCATGAGATTCTGGAGTTAATCAGTACTCAGAGAAAAAAAGAGGTGACCTTGGACCCAGCAGTCCACCAAGAGGAAGTTACTCGCCAGATGCATTTGCACAAGGGGGCGAAGTCACACCGCCGCACATGTGCTGAGAGCGCAGACGGACGGATGGCCTCGAGCACTCCTCGCTGAGAACTGGTGAAGCGAGCAACGGTAGAGGCGCCTGGCGGAATACTGAGCAGCCACGAAAAAGGCTACACTTGGAAGGTCCTCCGTTTTTTGTTATGGTATAAGAACATATCTTTAAAGATTTTATTTTCTGGCCTGGCTGGTGTAGCTCAGTGGATTGAGCGCGGGCTGGGAACCAGGCGGTCCCGGTTCGATTTCCAGTCGGGGCATATGCCTGGGTTGCGGGCTGGGTCCCCCGTGAGGGCCACGTGAGGGGCAACCATACATTGCTGTTTCTCTCCCTCTCTTTCTCCCTCCCTTCCCCTCTGTCTAAAAATAAATAAATAAAATCTTAAAAAAAAAAGTTTGTTTAAAAAAAAAAGATTTTATTTTCTGTATTTTAGACGGGGCGGATGGAGGGAGAAAGAGAGGGAAGGAAACATCCATGTGTGGTTGCCTCTCACGCCCCCTACTGGGGACCCAGCCCACATCCTCAGCATGTGCCCTGACTGGGAACCGAACCAGCGATATTTCAGTTTGCAGGATGATGCCCAAGCCATTGAGCCACACCAGTCAGGGCCACAGGAACATATCTTAAAAACTAGAAAGAAAAGCCAAGCGTGTGGGGAGCAGGAGAAGGGTCGAGGGGGCACAAATGGTGATGGACGGAGAGTGACTTGGGGTGGTGCCCACACAGTGGGATGCACACGTGCCGTGTTGTGGAACTGCGCACCTGGACCCTGTGTGATTTTCGTTAACCAGTGTCGCCCCAATAAAAAGAAAAAAAGAAATATCAAAGGAAACAAAGACCCACAGCAGAAGAATGAGGAAAACCACACAGGGTGCTCAGCCAGAAACCCCGGCTCGAGCTCGGAGACCGACCACTTCCTGGTGCCGGGCCGTGCGCGCGGTCGCCGTTGCCAGGACTGCCTCCCAGCAAACAGAGGTGCCGGCTCTGCTGGTTTCCGACCCACACGGCCCCCACCTGGGTCACTCCCACGCTCCTCTGGGCCCAGGCCTCAGGGTGGGGCGGGGGGGGGTATGGCAAGGCTTGCTCTCTCAGACTCCCCCCTCCCTGGACTCTGAGATCCCCCCACCCTTCTTCTAAAGCCGAGTCTCAAATGCCCCCCCTGAGCCGAGTGAAGGGCTGGCCTCTGCTCCCCAATGGTGTCACGGTGCCCATGGAGTGCCCCCCACCCGGAACCTCAGGCTGTGACCGTGCTTGGAGACAGGTCTTCAAGGTGGAGGGCACTCCTCAGGGTCCTGAGGTCTCTGGGGTGACCCTAACCCCACACCGAAGGGCATCCTGGTAAGAGGGGAGATGCGGACCCAGGGACAGAGTGGAGGGACTGGGCCCATCTCTCCTCAGCCTCGGCAGGAAGCAGCCCTGACCCCATGTGCTACATCGGCGAGACCGCCCCCTGCCCACGGGCCACCGGGGCCGGCAACCTTGGCTCTGCGGCGTACAGGTACTCGCTGCTGTGGACCGGTGACCGGCCGTGCTTGCTCCTGTTTGCCCTGCGGCTTCGAGAACTCCTCACACGCCACACGCCACCCAAAGCTGTTAACTATTTGTCTCCGGACACCCATCTCTGCTTCACCCTGACCCCATGGGTGTGGGTGTCTCCCACACTGTAGTTTCGTCCGTCCTTTGCTAATCTCACAAATGTCACAGGAAAACCTGCCTCCACGTGGGATTCCAGAACGGCCCCCGGTGCTGACGCCCCACAGGTCCCAGGCCCCCCAGCGCGGGGCCCGGTGCCCCTTCCGGTCCACGGGCCCCCCAGCGGGTCTGGGCCACGCGGCCTTCCTGCCCGGGTTGAGTTCCGCGGCCCTTGACAGAAACCGTGGTGAAAACCGCTCCTGGCTCCAGACCAACTGCCTGCACAGGGCCCGGGGTCAGGGTGCGCGGCCGCCGACCACACCTGTAGTCGCACTTGAATTTCGGCAGACAAGGGTGAGCACGTGCAGCCGCATCGGGGGGAGTCCCAGGAGCATCAGGGACTCGGCCTGAAGTGTCCAGGCCCCTCCTCCCTCGGCAGCTGCCTGGGGGCGGCCAGGGGCCCTGTGTGCCCAAGACCTGGCCGTTTGTCCTGCGGACGCTCAGCGAAGCCCCTTCTCAGCAGCCGTGTCTCGGGGACCCTTCACTCACTGAGCTCCGGGTCCTCGGAGTTCACCCCTGTCTTGGCAGGTGTCGGGGGTCTGTCCTCCTCAGGGCTGGGTCCCTTGGGGACCCATGCGGCCCCTCCTCCCTTGTCCTTCTCTGACCCTGTCTGGCTCCTGTCTCCTCCCCTCCCAGCCCGCCCCCGCTGGGCCGGTGGCCTCCCTCCCAGACTCCAGGAAGAGCAGCCAGGAGCCGAGGTGGCCGCTGTCCATCTGCTTTGCTGTTAGAACCCCTGCCCTTTGCACCATGGGGGGTCCCCTCCCTATTGTGAACCGAGGTCCTGAAGATCCCATCACCTGTCCCGCCCCCTCCTCCAGAAGGCTGTGGGGCCCCACCAGCCTGCAGCCACCCTGGCAGGCGCTCTGACCTCCTCCCCCACAGACGACCTCTGGTTGAGGCCAAACGGGGGAACCAGCCAGGCCAGGTCAGCTGTGCTGTTTTTCCAAGAACACACCTGCATCTCACCTGAAGCCTTTTAGCCTCAAGTTAACCTGCCTGACTGGGGTTTCCTGCCCAGAGCCCTGGAAGGGGCAGCACTGGGGACACATGGCCGCCCTGGCTTTCTGGCTCTGCTGAGCCACACGCCCCGGTGCCTACACTGTGGGCTGCACGCAGGCAAACCTGTCGGCCCTCCGGCCCTGACTCACTGCCAGCGTCCGGCTCCTGCCCCCGCCCACAAACCGGAACTGCTGGGCCTCCCTCTGACTCACCTGAGCTGTGCCCGCAGGCCCTCCTGGCCAGGGCGGGAGGGGCGGCCACCCCATCTCAGGAGAAATGTCTCCCAAGTGCCCCTGGAGGCTGTCAGCCATTTACATATTAGCAAGAACAAGCTGGTTTTGCCCGAGACAGAGGGACCCATTCAGGGGAGAGGCTTGTCCTTGGAGCAGGAAGAGCTGGGGTGGGGTGTGGCCAGAGCCGCAGGATCACCCAGGGAAATGCCTGGACAGGATGAGCCCAGACGGTCTTGGGAAACCTGTGTTGTTCCGAGTCCCGAGGGAAGATCAGTTGAGAAATGGGTCTCGCAAGAGTCAGAATGTCCGTCCTCTTTGTATAAAGACCTTCCCGGCCGGAGACACTGGGTGTCCGTCAGAAGCTGGGAAGGAGGAGGGGAGGGTGGAGGGATGCTCTGGGGGAACTGGGGCAGTTGGAGAGCCGGCCGGGGCGTGGACACCTTGCCGGCAGCTGGGAGTGGGTGACGGACTGTCTGCAGCTGCCAGTGAGTCACCTCTGCTCCAAAAACCAGCGCTCGCCTGCACGCCCTTCAGGCCCGACCTGCGTCCCCACGAGGGCGCCGCAGGCCTCCACTGGGCTCTGTGCTGGGCAAGCGCCGCAGTCCGTGGGTGGTGCCCAGGCACCTTCAGGGGCCTCCCCGGGCCGAGAAGCCACGTAAACGCCGCTGAGCTGAGTGTTCCTTCTGAACCAAGGTCTCCACAGCCACGAGTGCAGAGTCTGAGACACGTCGGAAGTAGTTTAACAATCAACCAGCTCATGACCGAAGATTTTAATCCTAGTGGACCGTGCAGTTACCATCTTGTCTTTTTTTAAATGTATTTTTACTTTCTTTCTTAAGATTTTATTTGTTTTTAGAGTGAGGGGAAGGAAAAGAGGGAGAGAAACATCAATGTGCAGTTGCCTCTTGCACGCCCCCTACTGGGGGCCCAGCCTGCAACCCAGACATGTGCCCTGACTGGGAATCGAACCGGCCACCCTTTGGTGTGCAGGTTGGTGCTCAGTCCACTCAGCCACACCAGCCGGGGCTCATATTGTCTTTTTAAAGCAGAAGAGCCCCCACCTTCTGTATGACCCCGTCACAAAGCACCGATTCAGTCATTCCCACGGGCGATCAGCGTGAGGCCAGGTTGAGAATGTGCAGTGGTGTGGAAAACTACAGAGCCGATGGGTGTCGGGAATTCTGACCGCTCATTCCCAAGTCCTGAGTCCTGAAGGTGAATCCCCGTCAGGGGCTGGTGACCGAGGATCACCTGCGTCCCCACCCACCCTGCGTCAGTGTACAGCCCCGCCCCCGGCCGGAACAGGCCCCTGGTTCAGTCAGCAGGCGTTTCTTCAACTCCAATAATGCAGGGAGCTGGGTGAGGCCCAGGGCGGGTGGCCGTGGGCCTGTCCTCCAGGGGGGACGGCAGCGACTCGGCAGCTTGAGCAGGCAGGTCGTCTCACTCAGACCTCTAGTCTCCCCCTCCTGCAGGAAGCCCTCCTGCCTTGGGCCAGCGGCAGGGCTGTGGGGGTGGGGGCGCCCTCTCTCCAGCAGCTGAAGGTGTGCTCACAGCTCCTCTCCTCATTGGAGTGGCCCCTCTTCCTGGTGTCCATAGCTTCGACCTGTCCTGGTGGCCATCCCGGCCCTCACCTTGACCTCGTTCCACGCGGTGCCTCGCTGAGCATTTCTGCACGTGACCTGGATCTGCCAGTCTTCAGAAACCAGCCCCAGCCCCAGCACCCCTAGGAAGCCCCCGAGGGCACGGCCCTGTCCCCGAGGACCCTGTAGAAAGCCACCTCTGACTGTGGTGCCTGCTCCCGGGGCTGATACGTCCCTCCTGAAGGAGCAGCTCTGTGGGGTGTGTGTTCCAGACGCAGTGCCCAGGCCAGGATACGGTGCGGCCCACCCCGCATGTGCGGGGACAGTGGGGGCAGCTGTTGGCGTTCTCCGAGTCATGCCCATCTCGTGGCCCCAGCATGACCCCCAGGAGGACCTGGAGCCGGCACAGGCCTGCAGTGGGCCAGATGTCCCGGCCGCCACCCCAACTGCCCTGTCCACTCGTGCTGACCACTGGTCTGGCCTCGGGCCGCAGGCCGGGACCCCGGGTGGCCTAGCTGTGCAGCCTGCTTTGGCCTCCAGGTGGAACAGAGAATGCCGGTGAGGAGAGAACTCCAGACAGAGAGCGTGAGGGGCACACGGGGGCCAACAGGGAACGGTCAGCCTGAAACCCCCCTCAGCTGGGTGCCGAGCTCCCCGGGCCTGGGTGGCCGCGACGCCTGTCCACGGCGGCCGGTGCAGCGGCCTGCGCACCCGTCACCACCCACAGCCGGGCCCTGGGAGGGAGCCCAGGCGGAGACGTGGGGCCGGGCCACCCAGGCCACAGGCTCCTTGCGGAGACAGCAGGTTATGTAACAGGACCCGGTGCTTTCGCCAGAACTGTAAATAATTGAAGCTGCCTCTTAAGTTACCAGAAGGATTCGGTGTGTTTCACCACCCCACACGGCCTGGCCTGGGCTGCCACTTCCCGGATGCTGGACGCTGCTGCTGGCATCCAAGAGGAGACACCTCCGGACAGGGAGAGAGGGGAGTGAGGCCAGGGATCCAGTGACTCGGGGAGACAGTCACCTGTCCCTCAGTCACCCATCCTTCTGGCCCAGGGCAGGCCCTGGGGGCCTCTGTCTGTGCTTTGTGGGGGGCTCACAGCACCCCTGGCTTCCACCTACCACAGGCCGGGAGCTGCGACCCCTCCCGTGTGATGACCAGGAAGGTCTCCCAGGGGCCTCCCTGGGTCGGAACCTCGGTCTAGGGGGACAGCAGATTGGGAGATCATTGGTCAGTGCCTGGGACCCCGCTGGGCCCTGGGGGAGCGCAAGGTGGGAGCGTCTGAGAACCAGACTCAGAGCAGATGAGCTGAGGGGCACCGTCGACAGGCCTCCCCCTCAGGAACAGCCCCGTGACAAATGTCCTTCACATGCAGGAGGCGGCACAGCCCTGCCTGGCTTTGGTGTTTCTGGGAGACCTAGGCTGACACCTACGGCCTGAGGTGGCGGTGCTGACGTTGGTGGCTCTGCTGAGTGTGGTCACCACCAAGCAGCTCCGGGGCCCAGGTGGCCTCACCCGTTACTCAGCTCTCCGTGTCTCAGCCTGCTCACGGGTCAGCGCTGACCTGGCTGCCCTCTGGCAGTGGGACGTCACCCTAGGTCCTCGCCTCCTGCCTCCCCCACCTGCTTCCTCTCTGCAGGAACAAGCACATGGCTGCCAGCACAGAGCTGGTCCTGGACGCCCCCTTGAATCCTTCGGTGGCTCCCCAGTACTCTCAGCTGCCTGTGCCCACCTGTGCCCCCCACGACTCTGCTGCCCTTCACAGCTCGGGCCTTCCGCCCCCCTGGGCAGAGCTGGCAGCCACCCAGGTCTCAGATTTCAGCTCAACCTTCACTGGACACTTCAGGACCCTGGAGAGGATACCAGGCTGCCCTTTCTGTTCCCGCTGTGAGCTTGAGCCCCATCTCCCCACCACGTCTGTTCAGCTCATTCCAGGAGCTCAGCGCTCGGGGCCCGGCCAGCCAGCCAGATGCCCTCATGAACTCGTCTTGAATGGACCCACGAGCTGAGAAATGAGTGACTCAGATGCACACACCCTGGAGCAGCGTGTGCTGTGTAGGGGGCACCCGGAGAACCCAGAGCCAGTGACCCACGAGGGAAAAATGGCCCACGAGGTGCCGGCCATCCATCCCCGACTCCATCTCGGGTGGTGGGCTGTCCGCCTTCTTGGGGCTCCAGAGGCTCCGGCGGCAGAAGTCAGGCATCCCCATCCAAGGAGGACACCCAGCGAAGTGGGAATTCGAAAGGAGCAACAAACCTCCTCGTAGTAGAAGTGTTTCCCAAACACCACGTGTGACTTATTCGGTGCTTGCTTGCTGCTCACCTGGCGTCCAGGCCCAGTGGGACTCTGGCGTGGCCCAGCCGGGTGGCCCTGTGCCCCCGCCCCTCCCAGAGTGTTGGCTTGGGAAGTGCCTGTGACCACAGGTTGGTGCAAAGACTCCTTTGACAACTGGGGAAAATGAGGCCCACAGGGCTGAAAAAAAAAAATGGCTTGAAAATCAAAGCCACCAAGAGAATGTGGTGATAGCAGAATAACTTCAGGGTTGTGGGGAGCTGACCAGCAGCCGGGAAGGCATCGGTCTGGAGCCTCTGCCTGGCACTCTGAGGGTGAAGGTCCTGATGGGGCGAAGGGCTTGGGGACAGAGCCACAGGTTGGAGAGGGGGCCCCGGCTGGGCAGGGCTGGAGGCCTGGGTTCTCCCCTGGAAGGAGCAGGGCCCCGGGGACAGAGATTCCTGGTCCCCGGAGTGGGAGGGGCCCCGTTCCATGGTCTCGGGCCCCATTCCATTTGGGGTTGGTGCAGAAGTGCGCGCTGGCAGGCTCCAGATGGGGACAGTGAGGCAGCAGCTGGGGCCTCGGGTGGCCTGGGGACCCTGCGCCCCAGTCCCCATCGCTGGACACGCATGGCCCTGCCCGCCCCCCTAGTCGAGGTTGGGGGGAAGATTCTCCCAGGTCCTGCAGATCCTACCTCCCTTCCAGAGGCCAGGCCCACCCCGCCCACTGGGCCCCGGTTACAAGCCGCACTTGGGTGTCTGGGCAGGGCCGCCCTGGCCCTCGTGCCCTGGGGCCCCTCCCCAGGACTCGAGCTCCTCCGCACCCCCCAGGCCCGTTGGGAACCCAGGACTGAGCCGCGACCCAACCTCCACCTGCGGCCGCAGCCCTGCTGAGTAGGCAGTCCAGTCCCTGCGCAGAACGCCCGTGCCCTTCCTGCCCCCTCGCCACCGCCCCCCCTTCTGACACTCGTGGACCTAGTGCAGACCCCACGGAGCGCGCGCCCGCCCGCCTGCCCGCGCGGGCAGCAGGTCTACGTGTGCTGTGTACACGTGTGTGCACGCGTGTGTGCTGCGCTGCCCCAGCGCCCTCTGCTGGCCACACCGGGGACCGCAGGGCCGGACAGTTCGCCAGGCGCCGCGGGTCGCCCAGCGACCTGCAGAGGAGCCGGGGCAACAGCACACCTCCCCAGGGACGGAGCCCAGCGAATTGGCCCCCCGCTTTGTCGCCAAGTCCCCGCCATCCTGGTAAACCCCCGGGGCTCCCAGCTGGAACTTGGGGTGCAGGCTGCCCCCTACGACCTACCCCCTTCGGGACCCTCAAACTCCCCGGCAGAAAGCCCCCTGCAGGGTCCCCAACCCCCCGCCATTGCCGCCTCCTTCTGTCCCCGTGAAGCCGCAGCGCCGGGGACAGGCCGGTCTGGTCCCACTGCCCGGGCCGCAGCTGCGCACTGGCCTCTCCAGGCCGGACCCCGGGGGCCCTACGTGCCGAGGGCACGACCCAGAGGCGGCTACAGCAGCATTTTCGCGGGGTGTGGCCCGACCCTTCGTCCACAGGGCCAGCGAGGGCGGCGCTGAACGTCCCCTGTACTCGCTCTACCACCGGGAGACGCCCCGCCCCCAGAGTTTAGCGACCGGGCCGCGTCTCCTCGCAGGTGCCCGTCCTCAGGGAGGGTAGAAGCGGCCACCCCGCCCGGCCCGCAGGAAAGGAGCCAAGGTGGGAGCCACTTCTCGGGGGTCAATCTCCCCATCAGAGTCCCGTCTGGACGCAGATGCCCACCACACAGGAAGGGACTGGCTCCGGGCTCCAGCGTGGAGGGAGGGCGCTTCTAGGAGACAGAACCGCTTCCTGGTCTTCCTGCCGAGCAGGCCTCCTGCCCCTCCCTGGGGGTCCTCGCTGCAACGCCACCCCCACCCCCTGCAAGCCAGGAGCCTTCCTCCCCCAGGAACCTGACTTGCGTTTGGCAGCCTCAGCCCACAGCCCTGGGGACAGGAGAGCCTGGCAGCTCCCGGAATGTCCTGCTGACAATGACCTTGATGCCTGAGGCTGGGGCCAGGCCACGCCTGTGACCCTGGAGCGGGAGGGCAACAATCTGTGGGGTGGCAGACTGGGCAGGCCAGCTTAGCCCCGGGCACCATGCCCCTGGGCCCCAACCCCAGCAACACCCCGTGCACAGGGCTCCCGGGCAGCGCCTCTCTGCTGAGCTGACCAGCACCCTTGGCTGTAGCAGCCCCGAGTCCGGAGCTCTTCTGGGGGGGTCACTGAGCCCCAGGGCGAGCTGGGGCCCCCAGGCGATGGGGATGGGGATGGGGAGCAAGCCCTGAGTGGGTAATGCGGTGGGGGGAGCAGGGGAGGCACTCACGCCTGGGCGCACCAGCCTATGTGCTGATGGGGTCACAGAGGTCGCCCACCCAGACAGCTGGCCTCTCCTTCTCTATGACCTTTCAGGAGAGTTCACACTCGTCCTGTTTGACTCCCAGGGATGTAAATGAAAACATGAACTAAAAGTGGAGAGTCCAGACGGGAAAAAAAAGCTGAGAGTCTCAGCACGTTCACTCTGTGTGTGTCTGCCCCCCGCTGTCCCCTCCCCTCCCGGGGACCTCAGCACAGGGGAGAGCCGCGCCCCGGGCCACATGTCTGGACAGCCTGCCTGCGCCCGGCTCCCGTGGAGGAGTGTCTGCTGGGGTCCCGGACACTAGGGGTCTGCACGGGCAGCCCACCTGGGCCTCAAGTGTTATCCCCTGCACCTCCCCGCCTGCCACAGAGCAGGCCACTCAGTGGACCAGCAGCCCAAGTCCGGAGCGACGTTGCAGGCGCACGGTGCACAGGGCCTGCTGGACAAAGCCCTCCCAGAACCTCAGTTTTGTCCCGGAGGGAGCGGGGCAACTATGGGAGGTGTGCGAACCGCCAGATAAACTGGAGCCACAGGGAAGACGTGAGTGAGGGGCAGTGGCGGAGAGGGGACACCCAGCGAGGCAGGGCCTGGTGTCTGCGGTCCCGGGGCTCTGGGGCCCCGGGAGGAGTCGGGTGTGGACATCACAGCTTCTGCGGTCAGTGAGGTGGAGGCCCCGGGAACTGTGCCTGCAGCACAGAGGGACTGGGGGCCAAGATGTCCTTTGGGTGACGAGTTAACACTGTCTCTCTGCCCACTGGGGAGGCATCACGTGACTCTAAAGAAGCCGCTTCCTGACACACAGCGAGCCGTCAGTCCTTTGGGGACATGCCAGCGATGCCACTTCCGTCACCTGGGAGCAGCTACCCCAGTTCCCTGCAAGTGACAGGGGCCGGGGGTGCAGAAAGGAGCGGGCCGAAGGCGACGGTCCCCTGCCCAGCCCAGGGGGGAGGAAGGGCAGAACATCAACTACATGGCGCTGGTCATCCTGCAGCCCCTGGACAGGCCTTCACAGTGGTGAAGGTGACACTTGCCACCCGGGACAGCAAACCACGTAAGGAGACAGGTGTGCAGAGTTCTGCTGCGTCTGACATAGGGACGATGGTCACAGCTCTTGTCACACCTTTGAAGCAGCCAGGGACACCACGCAGCTGGGGCCCCCACCTCACAGACACACGAGCGCAGACACGGAGTGCTTGGGCTCGACAGCTCACCCTCAGAACCTTCTGGACGCAGACACACATGGAGCCGCGCCTGCAGCCTGCTTGGCCCCCTCAGCTGTCTCCAGACTTCCCCACCCGGTTCCCCAGCCTCCAGGAGTGGTCACCTGTGGCCCCCACTGCAGTGCCGGGGAAGGGCCTTTGGGGGCCACCAGCCCAACCGCACGCCCGCTCGGGGAGCAGAGGCAGCCTCACCCTGAAACAGACCCGGGGAGCCTGCTGGCCATGGCGGCCACCTCGCCTCACACTCAGACTACGAGTTGCCCTAATGCCCCGGCCCGCCCAGAGCAGACAGGTTCAAAGAGCCGACTGTTCACACTCATCGTTTATCTGGGGGGAGGCCTCAGCTGTAAGGAAAACAGCTCTGAGCTGGGGCCGGCTTCCCCGAGGCTCCTGCCCCAGGCCCCGACCACGTGCTGCCCACGGCCTCTCCCACACGCCGGGCTCCCCGAGCTGCCCCTCAGCAGTCACCCCCAGCGCCCGGCGAGGGGGACCTAGCACACCCAGAGGACCTCTGTGGATGGGGGCCTGGGAGAGACACCTGAACAGCCTCCCTGCAACCGGCGCGCAGGACTGAGCACAAGACCGCCAGCGCCGGGCAGAAAGCAGAGCAGAGCACAGGAGCAGCAGACAGCACGGTGCAGAATAGAGAACCACCCCCCCCACCGCCCCCGGCCGAGGGCACACTCTTCCTCAACAACGTGACACCAACCCCGAGGACAGCAGAGTCCCGGGGCCCTGGCTCCCCTCGTGCCCGGGCGGGGCACACCTGACTTCCGCGCCCCTCGAGAGCCCTGGCTACCACCTAGCGGCTGCGGTTTCCCCAGGGCAGAACGAACTAACCGCAGGGGTCCAGGGAGTGAACCCAGCACCGCCTTGGGGAAAAACATTTAATGCAAATATTTACCCATGAAAACATACAGATAAATAAATAAGCTCAGAATAGCCAAGGGGAAAAACCCAAATTAAGTGTAACTGCCCATTTCTCTTCAGTCCCCGATATTTCTAAAATACTAATAATAAAATACACAAATTAACTAGTAAGTAAAGAAGATATGGAACGTCCAACAGAAAACAACCTCAAATAAAAATAAAACCAAGGACAAACCCTAATTATTTTATTTCTGTGTATCAAGACTACAAATAGCATTTAACACTTAATTTATTATTCAGATTAAGAAATTACACATTTGTTTCGGTACGGTCATTGTCTCAGAAGTGTCGTTCAGTCCCCGCATCTAAACGTGTATTGCTAATCTGGTCAGCGCAGGGGGCAGCCCGGAGCACCCCCACCGCCCACTACAGGGACGCACCGCCGGGGAGGAGCCGCGCCGAGGTCCCGCCCAGCGTCGGCAAGGGCGCCGCCCCGTCGGCGGAGACCCGGGTCGCCCACCACCAAGTCAGGTCCTGATAAAGTGCCCATCTCGCGGGAGTCACAGCGCTCCTGCCCTGGATGCGTGTTTGGGGACTGTCCCGTTTTCCTTTGAAGCAGCACCGTTGAGGGAGCGGAGGGTGCGGGCGAGTCACCGACATCCGGGGCGAGGACGGCCGGCCCAGGGGCGAGGGGGGCGGGCCGCGGGGCGAAGGTGCAGCCGCCACTTTGGTTCAAGTGACTGGATCGATCTCAGTGTCTCTTCTCCCACGTCGCCGTTCACGGGAGGCCACGCGCGTGCCGCGGGGGCTGGACAGAGACCCCTCCCCCGAACGCTCCCCAGGCACAGAGGGCAGACAGGTGGGAAGGAATGAAGGACCCGCCGCGCACACCCCCGCGCGGCGCCATCCGGACCGCCAGGGTGCGGGTCAACGGAACACCCCAAACAAGCATGCTAGTCCCCCGCGGGAGCGACGGCTTAAAAAGCACAAGGGAACCCACCCCGTCTCTCTTCTCCAGTCCGCGCCGCTTTGGGAAAAGGCAGCAGGAAAAACGCCTTCAGTTTGAACAGTCAGGCTTGTAAACAGTTCGGCCACGCGCCGGGCCGTGGCCCCTGAGAGTCGGCGCCCACCTCCCAGACCCTGTGCCCCGCCCCCCAGAGCCCGCGGGCCCAGCAGCCCCGCCCGGGGCCCCCCAGCTCGGGAAGGCCCGGCGCCCACCAGCAAAGCCAAAGCTGCATCTTTGGTTAATTCCGCTGAGTTGCCACTCGTCTCAGTGCTGTGCCCGTCCTGCGGTGTCCCCAAGTCAGCCGCGCGGCACGCAACATTCGTTACTGTAGGCTATAAAGCGATGTCCACCTAAGTGAGGGACCGTGACCCGCGTCACTTAGAAACTGGAGGGGGTGACAGAGGGGCAGGGGGGCCGTGGGGCGCAGGCTGAGCGCGTCGGCCAGAGGAGCTACTCACGGCGGCGGCGCACAGCTCGGGGCTGGGCGGGCCGCCCGCGGCTCAGCTCAGCTCGAAGCCGGCCGCGCACTCGATGGCGTACAGCAGCTTGCTGCGCAGCAGGGCCTCGTCGCGGAACTCGGGCAGCTTCAGCAGGTTCATGCAGGTGCTGGCCGTGGGCAGCCGCTCCAGGTCCGAGCCGCCGTGGTGGATGCAGAAGGCCGGGTACAGCTCCTGCAAGACAGCGCCGGCCAGCACGGCCGTCAGCCCGACTCCAGACAGCCGGGCGCAGGGCGCGGCCACGGCGGCACCGAAGGGGGTGCACACCCGCGTGACCCCGCGCCCACAGAGACACACGGCGGCCTGCTGGCCAGGGCGGGGAGCCGGAGAGCACACCAGGAGCCTCGTCCCTGCTCTGTTGGCCGCCCTGGGCTCCTGCAGGGCCGGGCTCAGCACGTGCTCGGACTGGGCGAAGCTAGCTGAGCGCACGCTGCACAGCACCGGCCACAGACCCGGGCTCTCCGGGTCGGGCTCGACTCCGCTGAGCAGCGCACGCGGGGGGCGACGCGGGCTGGACCCCAGGGCTAGCCGCCTGGCTCCAGTTCACAGGCCACCCCACAGGTCTCACAGAAACGTCAGACAAGAGTCCGGAGAGGCGCAGGGAGGGCACCTGTTACCTTTATTATGGTGACCATCACTTAGCGTTCAGGGCACAGCGAGAGCCTGCTCTTCTCAGATGCTCTAAACAAACAGTAAGCGAGAGCACCCGAGACCGGCTCTGTGACGGCCGGGCCAGCGAGCACAGCCACGGTCCTGCGCCCGGGAAATGAAGGTGCAGAGGGCATTCTGCAGTTAATTGCCACGTTTCAGTGTTTCTTCCTGAGACCAGTGGATCCCCTACCCAGGTCTGAAAGGACAAGACACGCAGCTCTGCCCCTCGCTCTGAGGCAGGGCACCACCACAGGGGGAACCCGCACTTCACGGTGCGGCCTGACGGTGGCGTCACGACTTCCTGTGGCACCTCAACGGTGTTTTGTCCGAACAATCCAATTCATCAAACACACTAGACTTTCATCAGCTTCAGCAGACGTCCTTCCTCTCCCACAGCCCGGCGCTGCGGCGTTTCCAGCTGCTGCCGCGGGGAGCCCGGCTCTCCTCCGCTCGGGGTTCGCCGGCCCGTCGCCGGCGCCCTGCTCACTGGGCAGCATGCAGATTGAGGAGGCCTTTCCACATTTGAAGTCCAGCTTGTGACAACTGCAAATGCCTCTGAACACTCCTCCACTTCACATGTAACAGACTTAATTTTTATTTATTGATCTGAGAGAGAGAGATTTGTCGTTCCACTCACTGACGCATCACTGGTTGATTCTTGTGCGTGCCCTGACCAGGACAGAACCCGCAACCCTGGTGCGCTGGCAGGCTGCCCTAACCCACGGAGCACCCGGGCGGGCCCCGCGGGAAACCTGAGGTCACTGAAAACGGTCTGAACTGGGAAGAGCACCCCAGGGTCCCGAGAGGGCTGCCCCAGCGCTGGGCAGCAGTGCTCACGTCGGAGGGGAGGCGGCTCGGAGGCGACCCGCCCTGCATGGTCCGTCTCTGTGCACGTACAAGTCCGCGAGCTGGACACAGTTAGAACTGCGCCGCCACCCACAGGCTGTCCAGGTCTGGGATGACGCCATCGCCCCTGAGTCCCCGCTCCCTCAGCCCCAGGCAACCCCTGCCCTGCTTGTGTTTGGACATTGAACGACCACATGTGTTGCCCGAGTGCCTCTCCCTGCCCTGGCGCGGTGTGTTCAATGCAGTGCTGTGCGGGGTGCCCTGTTCCTCTGAGCTGCTGGGTGCTGGACCACACAGGGCTCCCTAGTGCCCGGGACGGACATGCGGACGGTCCCCAGTGTGTGGCCTCGTGAGGAGTGCGGCTCTGGCACCACCAGGGGAGCCACACGGCCACCTGAGTCGGGCACATTCCCGGGAGCAGCTGTGCTCCCTCACGCCGAGGGTCAGGCTGACCCGCCCGCGCCCCGTGGAGATGCCGACAACTGGGTGTGCAGCCGGGAGCCGGGCGGGGATGCGGGCTCTGTGGCGGCATCAGGACATCAGGAGCGTCTCCAGCCCACTGCCCCCCCGGCCCCCCCACAGCGTGACGCCCGGCAGCTCTCTGGGCTGCAGTGGCAGCGGGGCCAGGACCACACTGTGGGAGCCAGCCTCACGGCATGCCCCTCTTGATGATTCGCCTGCGGTGATGCAGCGTGTTTGTGTTTCAGGGAACCAGGAGGAATGCCGGGGCCTCCACTGACCCCCGAGGGGCGCCGAGGAGAGACTGATGGGAGAGCGATGGGGCCGGGTGGCCAGTGCGAATCATCACTAATGTGCGCTGTGGCGTTCTCTGCCCAGTTCCGGCAACTTCTCCGCAGGTTTCAAAGGGTGTGGTGAGGCCAGGTAGCAGCACACATCTGTGAGCCACCAGGAAACACGTACTTCTGCTCACGCACCCTCCACCCCAGACACACCGCCCCCCTTTCAGCCCGTGTCCCCTGAGGTGCACGGCCACAGGTGACCGCCAGGAGTGTGGGAGGGCAGCGGACGGACCAGTCCCAGGCTGCAGACCCACCAACGGACCAGCCGCGACACTGAGGCCACAGTGCTACAGTTGCAGAGCAAATGAATTATCCTGGTGCCACCGAACCACGGCACACTCACGTCACTTCCCCGGACATGCCACACCCCACCGCCACAGAGCCCCACGGGCTGTCCCTCAGCCCCCCGCCTGGGGCTTTCAGAGCCAGCGTGCAGGGGCCGTACCTTAAACCCCAAGAGCGGGGGCCGCGAGCAGCTGGTGACAAACTTGAGCAGCTTCCGCTTCTCTTCGTCCGTGAAGCCCTCCACGACGCGCCAGAAGACCCGGATCACGGGGTGGTCGGCGGAGTAGCCTCCTGGCAAAACGAGCATGTCTCCGTCGGCACACGCCACACACGGAAGCCAGGCCGAGTGTGCGTGGCGTGACCACCTCCCCCTGCACCACTTACTGTCCCTGGGGGTGGCACACAGCTCTGAGGGGACTGCCGAGGAGCAGCGCCTAAGCAGTGAGAGCTGCAGAGGGTCCCACACCCACCAACAGGCAGACTGGGGACCTCTGTCCAGAACGGCCACTTGTCCTGCCCGCCCGGCTCAGCCTCCCCTTCTTCGCCGTCCCGACAGCCAGGCCCGGACTGTGGCTGACAGACCGCTGTTCTGAAGTGTAACATCTGCTACTTACAGCTTTTAATCTGCTTAAGTGCTTCCTAAAACTGAAATAATTGCCTTATATTGTTCTCTCACTGTTAATATACTACAGAAATAACATCGATAGAATATCTTAAGTGCATTAATTGGCACCACAATGAATATGATAATGTCGTAACGCTATTTACTGGAATAGCTCAGATCGTTAACGGCATGAGCTCTCTGTGCAGACGGGATGCAAACAAGACGATTTCTTGGCAAAGGCAAGGCTGGACTGATTTCATTTTTCTACACTTATGACTTGACGGTGGGGACAGTGTGACCTCAGATTATCTGCCTTTGCATGAACACCAGAGTTCAAGTTTAGAGCACCACAAATTACTTACATAAAGGGCAGACACACGCACACACACTCACATACGTGTGTACGTGTTTACAAGAGTAAGTGATTTCAGCAAATTTACAGTTTGCGAGCAATAGGACGATGCGGTTTGGGGACATGTGCGTCCCCTCAGCAAACCCCACGCCCGCCCGCAGGCCGCACAGAGCCCCGCCCATAAGCTGGGAGACTCCCACGCTGTCCCTGGCCTGGAAGGGGTTAGAGCCCCCGCAGAGCGCAGGCTGGGAAACAGCACCCCACAGCACAGAGGGCTGGAGGCTGGTTCTCGTGGTTTAAAAACTGCGGTAAAGGGACGCACAACCCACCACTGAGGCCACTGCTAAGTGGCACCGGTCACGCTCGCTGCGTGAGGCGGTCACTGCTGTTTCCAACCAGCAGCCTCCAGCCCCCTCCCCAGCTGCCGGTCACCTCCAACCCACGCCAGCGCCCAGGAGGGAGGCCTGCGCAGCTCACCCAGGGGGCGTCTGTCCCTGCGCGCCCGCCCTCACCGTGTGCAGCTGTGAGCCTTCGCAGGCGCCGCCCCGGCCGGTCCCTGCCCCACCCCCTGTGCCGGCTCACCAGGCAGCGCTGTGCCCGGACCTCCGGGCATCACCAAACCACCCTCCACAGCGGCTCCCTGCCGCCCCAGCAGCAAAGACCAGACCGGGGCTCGCTCCTCCCCGAGCTCACAACCGTTGCTTCCCGTGCGTGCGGGGGCTTCTCTAAGTGTCATCTCCTCAACGGCGTCTTTGGAAGCCCGAAGCCTTGGGTGGTGAGGGAGGCCAGCCCCCCATCCGTGCCTCTTTTCTGGATCGCACTTGTGGGTAGAGCTCCGCCTAATCCTGGTGCCCGAAGGCTTCCTCCTCAGCATCTCGGAGACGTCGCCCCCGGGCCTGACACCCTGCACGTGCTGTGCAAGAAGGTTCACGCTCACACTTCTCTCCGGGTCGCGTCCCAGCAGCGGCCAGCTGCAAAGCCGGTGACCGAGACAGAAGGGCTCACTTCTGAGCTCCCGACGCTGTCCCGCCAGTCACCGACTGCCCCGCGCCCAAGCCACCGTGCGCTCCGGGCAGAGCCCGCCCTTCAGCCCCACCCCACAGAACTGCGGTGGCTGCTTCAGGCCCTTCACACTTCCGATGAAACGTAACACCAGCCGCTGATTTGCAGTTGGCCTGCTGACCTGTGCGCAGGGGCTACGTGGCCCGGGCACGCTGATCTGGAGAACCCGTCGACGACACGGAGTCCTCCAGTCCTGGACACAGACCGTCCCTCCGCCCACTGACGTGTCCTTCAAGCTGTGCGCGTCCTGCACGCACTTCGCTGAACGGGCACTCTCTTCTTTTTGACGCTGCTCTGACTGAAACTGCCGCTGACTCCATCCTTCACTGGCGCACAGACACAGAGCTCCCTCTCGCGCACTGATCTGCGGGGCCACTGTGGAACTTGCTCATTAGCTCTAGCGTGTATTTTCTCTTTTTGGTCACACTGTGTACGAAAACTTTTACTTCTTTCACTTTTCCTCGTCCAAGCGGGATGCCCCCCGCCACCTGTCACCTCACTGCACAGCTGGGGTGCCCGGGCAGCGCAGGGCGAGACAGCGAGAGAGAGCACCTTCGCCTTGGCAGAGCGCGCGGGCCTCCGCCAGTCGGTGGGACGCCAGCTTGAATGCCCCCGGACATCCCGCGTCCACTTCGGGAAGACCTTCCGCCCTGGTGAGGCCCCGGGGCCAGAAGCGGTGATGGCGGTGCAGGCTCTGCCCTCCGTCTCCAGGGCCGAGCTCCGCACCAGTGCGTTTTCACAGGGCCGTGCTGCCTGATTTCTTGCGGCAAGCACTCCTCCACAGTTTCACGTGCTGCCACTTCAGTTTAACAGTTTGCGTTCTGCTGCTGTGTCCGTGAGGGACAGTGCTCTGTAACTTCCTCTTCCGTGTTCCTTTTTTCTGACTTTGGCATCAGGCTGCTACGGATTTCTGAGGTGAGAAGCCCTCTCCTCACTCAGCCACAGCTGGATGTCCTGCACAGGATGTGCCTGGCTTAAATATTAAAAGAAATATGCACTTGCCCTGGCTGGTGTGGCTCCGTGGATTGAGAGCTGGTCTGGGAACCAAAGGGTCTCCAGTTCGATTCCCAGTCGGGGCACAGGCCTGGGATGCGGGCTCTGTCCCCAGTTAGGGACATGTGATCAACGTTTCTCGCTCCCATCAAGGCTGCTCTCCCCACTCCCCCACAAAACCTACAAACTTGTCCTCAGCGGAGGGTTAAAAAAAAAAGTACAATGAAGAAAAATAAATAGCGTGTTATTTCATTAATTGTGAATGATTACTACCATTTTCTGAAACTGAAATGGATTTTAAATATCCTCGGTTTTAAAAAGTAAATTATGTACTATGTATACTATTTATATAATAAAGACAAACAAAATTTTAAAAAATATGTATTTAGTTTCAGAGAGAGGAGAAGAGAGGGAGAGAAATATCACTGTGTGATTGCCTTTCACACACCCCGTACCGTGTACCTAGTCCGCAACCCAGGCACACGCCCCGACTGGGAATCGAACCAGCGACCGACCCTCTGGTTCACAGGCCGGTGCTCAATCCACTGAGCCACACCAGCCGGAGCTAAAGTCTTTTTTTTTTTTAAATGAGAGGAGCCCAGAAGCTATAAATTACTTGCCAAAGGATCTGAACATTTTTGGGGTGAAATTAGAATGAACATGGCTCACAGGAAAAACAGTATAGACCTTTGAATGTAGGTGAGGGTGCATTTACCCTTCCAGTCTCTTTGCTCATCCGCAGAAACTGTGTAGAGACTTAAACACGTGCTATGGAAATGATCTCAATTTTGAGCCACTGGGTTGGTCCATCTTTATCATGTGCACGGACATTTCAGAGTGTTTCATGTGTCGGAGAATTTAAAGCACAGTCTTCACTGAACCAGGTGACTCAGCGTCACATGTCACGTGACCTGTATCTGAATGTGAAAGTGAACTTGAACAAGATAGAAGTAAAGTTGATAACAAGTCAGTTTTGCTTGTTTAAAATTTTGTTCTTCTGCGCCCGGCTGCTGTAGTTCAGTGGATTGAGCGCGGGCTGGGAACCAGAGGGTCCCAGTACGATTCCCAGTCGGGGCACACGCCTGGGTTGCGGGCCAAGTCCCCAGTGAGGGCCATGTGAGAGGCAACCATACGTTGCTCTTTCTCCCTCCCTTCTCCTCTCTCTGAAAAATAAATAAATAAAATCTTTAAAAATAAAAATAAAAATTTCAACGAGGCTCAATTTTTAAGTTTTTTTTTCTTGAAGTTTTTCTTTTCTTGTTAGTGGGCTTTTGGGGGGCTGGCACCACTGTTAAAAGTGAAAGCCTGGAAGCAGCCCACCGCCAGAGGTAGAGGAAGACCCCGCAGGACGCGGAGCGGTGTGTGTGTGCGCGAGACGCACACAGGCGCCAGGAGGAATCGGGCCTCCCGGCAGGAGGGGAGGGACAGCAGACGGGACCAGGCCTCGCTCCGGTCTTCACAACAGTGCCGGTCTTTTAGTCCTCCCTCGAGGACGCGTTTCCACTGCTCTCAGAAAAGCGAGAGAGCGGGGGAGAGAGAAACACCGAGGCGCGAGAGGCACCGACTGGCCGCCACCCAGACACACCTGGATCAGGGACCGCACGTGCCTGGACTGGGATCGAACCCACAACCCTTCAGCTACAGGGTCACCGGAGTCTCTGAACCCACAGGGCTGAAAATGCGTCCCCTCCATAAGAGTGGGCACTGGTGACGTGTTCAGGAAGAAGGGCGCGCAGAGGTAACACACCTGAGTAGTTGGTGAAGGACTTCAGGTCCTCTAGACTGATGGGCACTTGTGCCCCAGAAATCAGCACCTGAAAGAAAAAGCAACGTGTGGAACTGGAGGCAGGGCTGAGGGAGCTGTGCCGTGCCACAGCAGCGTCCCCGGGTACGGCGGGCTGCGGACCTGGATCTCCTGCTGGTCGAACATGCGCAGCCACTCGAGGTTGAGCACGTTGGCCAGGCCCTGGCGGAAGGCCAGGCAGTGCTGGCGGATCTGCCGGTTCAGCCTGTAGTCAGCCACCAGGTGGATGTACGCGATGCGGTTCGCGCTGCTGACGGGGATGTCTTTTCCACCGGACTTCAGCTCGACCACCTGTGAATGGTAAAACACGGGTTTTAAAATCCTCCAAGCAGGACCACTGGGTGAACCAGAGCCAGGCAGGGGCATCTCCCGGAAGCTGGGCAGCGCTGCTTTGCAAACGAGAGCCTGAGCGGTGAGCGGCCTGTGTCCCCAGGGACCCGCAGCTCAGTCCCCTCACGGGCAGTGACCGCCCGCTCCTGCCACAGTACGAGGGGACGCGGTGATGTCACCACGCCCTATTGTTTGCAGCATCAGAAACCACGAAGCGCCGAGCTCTGGGCCAAACGGTCCCCCGAGGTTGGAGGGCGAAACGCGTCCTGGGGGCAGCACAGCCTCAGGACCGAGGCTGCGGCAACAGGAGGACTCAGGCCGGCCTCTCGGCCGCTTCTCCGTCGTCAGCAGAGGCTCCTACGAACGAAGCGGGCCGGCCCCCACGGACACCCGGCACACCCAGGCCTGGTCTCCAAGAGCGCTTTTACGCTCCTCGTTCACTGGCACTGAAAGAAATGCCTCCTCCACGCACTTGAACGACGCCGTCCACACGGAGGGGGAGAAAGACGGTCCGTCCAACCCGAGCACAGACGCTGCAGGGTCGGCTGCGGGCGGGGCTGGAGCGCGGCGGCCTGGGAGGCCTGCACCCGCAGAGCGGGCCGTGAGCTTCTGGGGGGAAAACATGGGGAGGCGGCGGGCGCCTTGCGTTCTCCTGAAAACAAAGACAATGCCACCCCCTCGGGGCGACAGCTTCACCCCATCTCCCCGCTTCACCGAGAGGCAGTTCTAAAATCCACTGGAGAGCTTCCCTAAGTCACCTCACGCCTGCCAGCACCACGACCGTCCAGCCTCACCAAGTGACAAGGCGTCATCCCTTGCTGGGTGACGCTGCCCTTTCACCAGTGCCTGTCCTCGGTGTGAACCGTGGTCTCCACTCTGGGGAGGGGCCGTGCCCCCTCAACGCCGCCCCCTGCCCGCCCCATGGCCACTCCCCTGACAGGCCATCCTTCACCAGCTGGCTTGGGCTCCGTTTCCACAGATGCCACGCGGCAGCCCCTGCAGTGGACAGAGGGCAGGTGACGACGGCTGGTGTTCTGTGTGACGCGGAGACAAAGGGCCAGCGAGGCGACCGGCTGCCGCCAAAGGGCTCCCCCCACCCCAACCAGACAGCAGTGACACTTCTGGAACCTGAACGTGGCCACACTCAGTCCTTCACACTCCTCTCAGGCCACACACACCTGACCACCACGCAGGCTTCAAACCTTGTCACACCGGTCCCCAGACATCCATCCGTGGGCACCCCTGCACTGTACACAGCCACCAAGCCACCTTCAGCCAGCCGGGCCCCTCCCAGACGCACCTCCGGAGCAGCCCCGCCCCCGCCCAGCAGGGGCCTCTGGCTGCCCTCGGTCACCGGCTCCAGGCCTCCGCCTGTCTGCCTGACCGGTGGTGCCGGCTGGCCCTTCTCCTTCTCCACCCGAGCGCAGCCTCCAGGGAGACGTGCTTCGCGCTGTTCTCACCGCGGCCCAGCAAAGGGCCACCCTGACTGCGCCGAGGGAATCAGACTCAGGCGCAGACCCCGATTTCAAAGGGAAGATGAACTCACAGGACCTGCCAACATAATGGAATATTTGCATATTACCGATCTTGAACTCACGGAATTTTATAAACTTAAAGACTTGCACAGAGGGCTATGTTTTTACATCTATTTCTCCAGAAATCTCAAAGATCTCCCCCAAATTAGATGCCTTACCAATGACTTTCTTAATCTGCCCCATCAGACTGGCCAATCTAATTACTCTTATGCATCGACCTCTGCAGCCCCGTCGCTCAGGGGACCCGCCAGGAGCGACGGGACACCCAATGCCATGCTGAGCCCTCAGCGGCCCCGGCGCCCTCTGCCCATCGCCATCCGCCTCCGAGGGGAGACGGGCGCTGTGCCCGTGAGCCATGCCTCGGCTCGCCCCCCAGAGCCAGGTGCTGCGCTGTGGAGCCCCCAGGGTGCTGGGGGACGTCACCCCTCACCTTTCCAACAGCTGCCTGCGCACTGCTGAAAATTCAGCTCTGTGGTGTGGGAGAAAATGAAATAAAAGCAATTAAGTTGCAACCAGATGAAAAACAGTTGTCTTCCCCGTTTCTACTCTGCCTTACGGTGTTGGGGTCTGTCCCGAGAGCACCTCGATGGCCGTGCGGGACGGGGGAGAGTGGGGAGGCCCCCGGAGGCAGCACCAGCTCAAGGGCCTGCTCAGGATTTAACCCAGACCTGCGTCTGAAAGAGGCAGCTTTGAAGGCTAAAACACAGACGGAAAATTCAGGTTCGACAAAGGCGGCCACGTCTCCAGCACGCAGACATCTCTGCAGGGCAGGGGCCGCACAAGGCCCTGCAGTCGCGGGAAGCAGCCAGTCAGAAGGTGCGCAGCCTCGCCACGGCCCGAGGAGCTCTCAGCAGCAAAGCACAGAGCACAGGGGCCACCACCGCGACACACACTCTCACCACGGGGACGGCTGCTGCCTGGGAGACAGCCGGCTGGGAGACAGGACACGAGCGTGACCAGGGCGTGGGGAAACACAGGCCCTGCGCCCAGCCGGTGGGACTGGGAGGGAGAGCAGCCTCCGTGGGGACAGTGGGAAGGGTCCTCGGAAAGATGGACCGAGCTGCCAGGTAGCCAGCAGGTCTAGCAGCCTCCCCAGAGGACTGCCAGCAGGGACGCGAGCAGGTGCTCCTGCAGCAGCCCCCACGTCTCCCAGAACAGCGCTCGTGACCACGCACGGATGAAAGCCCACGTGGCCCCATGCGCAGCGAAGCACCACTCAGCCCCCCAAAGGGCAGCTTCTGCTGCCCCGACAGCACGGGCGAGTCCCAGACACTGCCCCGCAGGATGCAGTTTGAGGAAAGGTGACACAGGGGCGTCACAGCGTCCCTGACTCCTGCAGCCACCTGGCTGCACTCCAGGCCAGGCCGCTTCCAGGCCCCACCCCCCGCCCCCAGAGCCCAGGCCCAGCCCCTGGGACGGCGGAGGCGTGCTGCTCCCTCGCCGCTAGCTTTCTGCCAGGTCTGAGAGGCACCTGTGGAGGCTGCAGCTCCCCGGACCAGCCGTGGGGTGGACGCTGGCCTTCCAGAGCACAGGGTCAGCCTCCCTGAAGCCCCAGGCCTGCAGTGCCCCACGGGCCACGGGCTGAAGCCCCTCGTGCCGCACCCAGCCGCCTGCTCTCCTGCACACCCTCGGAGCTGCAGCCCCTTCCACACCCGCTCCGCCGTCCAGGGAAGGCCTCCCTGGACAGCCTCCTGGGCCCATACCGTCCACCCGGCTGTGTCTCACCCCACAGACGCCTGCCTCTCCTGGGGCTGCGTGCGTGCTCTCCTGTGCCCCATCCCGGCCCAGCACAGCAGCCAGGGGACAGCGAGTGGGTGGACATCCCAAGAATCAAGGAGATGAAGGCTTGGCCTGGTGGCAAAGCCACCGGCCTAGGAAAGCTGGGTCAGAGACCAAGTGTGACAAAAATTCAGAGAAACAAGTGCAAAGTCAAAAGACAACCACGTGTTTGTAGCGAAACCCAACTACCAAATTGAAAAGATGATCGAGCGACGTGAGAACAGAAGAGACGCCTCTTCCCAGCCGGTCCCTTTACAGTCAGACAGAACGGGGCACCAGGACCCCTGTGGCGGCAAAGGCCCCCCACCCACAGGAGCCCCGCCCACACAGGTGTGCAGACGCCCCGCCCCCGGGCCGCACCTGCGCCTCCCCAAGGTCGTTGTTCACCACAGTGAAGTTCAGCCCCAGCTCCTCCACGTCGCCCTCGTAGCTCTTGAGGAACAGCAGGTTCCGGTACACTTCCGGGTCCAAGGAGGCCAGGTGGTGGATGTCCACGTCGGCGCTGGTGCCCAGCAGCTTGGACAGGAAGAAGCCCGCGAAGGGCAACTCCACCAGCATGTTCTCGTAGAGAGCCTGCAACAGAACAGGGGCTGGCGGTCAGCGCCTCCCGGCGGTCTCCCCGGCTTCCAGGGGACAGGGGCGCGCGTGCACCCCGCGGGGTGGCGGTGGGACCCTGGGGCGGTGGCAGCTTCCCTCTGCATCAGAGCCCAGGGTGCCGGGGCGCGGGGTTCACCACCTGCCGGGCCACAGCCGCAGTCAGGGCATGTGTTCGGTGCATCGAAAATTCTACACCAGACTATCAAGAGGTTTTAGGACTGAAATCATAGAATGTTAATACCAATGGAAAATTTTTAAAAGATTTTGTTTATTTTTAGAGAGGGGAAGCGAAGGAGAGAAAAAATCAATATGTGGTTGCCTCTTGTGCGCCCCCCACTGGAGAACCCAGCCCGCAATCCAGACATGTGCCCTGACTGGGAATCGAACGAACGACCCGTTCTGTTCGCAGGCCAGCTCTCAATCCACTGAGCTAACCATTACCCTGACCAGTGTGGCTCAGTGGGTCCGCCAAGCGGAAAGTCACCGGTTTGCTATCCAGTCAGGGCACAGGCCTGGATTGCCAGTTCAGTTCCCGGTCAGGGCGCGTTCGAGACCAAATGATGTTTCTCTCCCTTTCTCCCTCCCTTCCCCTCTCTCTAAAAATAAATAAAAAAAACTTTAATTTAAAAAAGAGCCAGACCCCCCATGCTGCACCGGAGACTGGCAAGCCTTCCCTGCAAAGGGCTCTGCGGCTGGCGCGGTCTCCGGGTGCTGCCATCACCACGCGCCACACCCCGAGGGGCTCACACAGCAGAGACGCACTGTCTCACAGCTCTGGGGGCCACAAGTCCACACTCAGGGTGTCTCCGGGCCACACTCATCCCTGAGGCTCAGGAAGGACCTCCCCTGCCCCTTCCCATATCGGGGGTTGCCGGGGTGCCCAGCGAACCCGGCCTGTGACCACTCCCTCCCACCCATGGCTGTCCCGTGTCTGAGCCCCTGTCCTCTCACAGCGACACTGCCACTGGACTTGGGGACCCTTGGGGACCCAGCATGACCTCACCTGAGTGTGACTACAAGGTGAACACTCTTATTTCCTATTTCCAAATAAGGCCACGTTCACAGGTATGGGGTGTGAGGACTTGAGGTTTTTTGGGGGGGAGGGTCACAATTCCACCATCTCAGACCCCCTACCCAACTGGGGGCAGCTGTGGCCAGTGCTGCATGCCACTGACGTCCGACTGAAGCCGTGGGGGGCGGGGGGGCGCACAGTGCACTGAGCCGGCACCCACTCGAAAAGCAGCGGCTGGGCTCTGGGGCCTGGGGCCCTTGTCCAGACAGCATGAGTTGGGAGGGGGCAAAACTGGCAGCAAAGCCCGCACCCCCGATGCCTGACCAACGACATTTCCACTCTGAAGTTCCTGTCTACCTCTACGCCCAAGGACCTCAGGGCACCATTACGTCTGCGTTTACTTACAGTTGCGTGTGAGTCACACGCAGCGGAGAGCTCATAGCTGTCCAGCCCGGCTGGAGGAGCCACCGCACCTGATGGCAGCTAGGAGATGGCCCTCCTTCAGTCGGGTGCCCAAGCACCCCAGGCAGCACCTCCCCAGGCTCACCCCACTCTGCCACACCACGGGCACATCTTGCCGGCTACAGAACTTCTTTCACACCTGACTTCTCACCACGTGCCCTCTGTGAGACTCGCCTAGGCTGCTGTCCGTCCATTCACGCCCCTGCGCAGCGTCTCTGCCTGCTCCCCGAGTGTGGCCACAGGGCGCAAGCCCTGTCAAGGCCCCCGAGCCTTTCTGTGGGCCTGCGCCCCCCTCCCGTTGGCGGACACCCAGGAGAGGTTCCGTGGATGGGAAAGTACTGGGTTGCGGGCCTGCTTTCCAGAAGGCAGCGATTGTGTCCCCACGACCGCCATGTCGGTGGGTGGCGCCTCGCCCACCCCCACTGGGGACACAGTGCTGTCCCTGCCCTAGTCTCACGTGTCCTGGGGGGGGGTGATGGGTCTCACGGAGCCACGACTGTGTCGCCCTGAAGACCAGAGTGCGAGGCGGCATTCCGTGTGGGACCCCTGTGCCACCTCTGGCATAGGCAGTGGGTGGGGGCTGCAAGTTTTTCCGCCCAGCGAACACCAGGGCCCAGGTCGGGGGTCTGCAGCTGCGTCCTGCGACCTCGAGCCAGCCACGCCCGAGTGGCAGACACACCCACCTCCTTACTGCGTGGAGGAGCAGCTGGGGCCACCGCCAAGCCTTCTGGTCAAAAACGTGCTGCTAAAGACAGCAGCTCCCCTCCCAAGTGCCTGCACGGTGCGGGGCACAGGGTCAAGGACGCACTCGGCACCCGCTGCCTGCCACTGTGCCGTCTGGGTTCCTGAACAGGCCCTTCAAGTGGGGACGCTCCCAGCTCCTGGTGAGAGGAGCAGTGGTGCGGCCCTGCCCCACCAGGCCTGCGGCAGCTGCAGGCACGGTCCCATGCTTGGTGGTCACGGACTCTCCATCTCAGGGACAGCCTGTGACCCTTGGCCAAGGCGGAGTGACCTCAGAAGGGCAGTGGGTGGGGTGGTGAAGGCTGGGCGGGAGCCACCTTGGAAAGGCCTGGGGGAGGCCTGCTGGGGCGGTGTGTGGTGATACAGGCACATCCCGAGGCCACGGCACTGCCCCCGAGCCCCACATGCGGAACCCGCGTGTGCTCTGAGGGAACGGTGCCACCCTCAGAAGTCACTCCTCCCAGCGGGCGCGCCTGAGGGCTGAGCAAGACGGGCGTGTGAGAGTCAGGAACAAGTGCTGGGCTCGGCCCCTCCCAGGTCCGGCAGAGAAGGAGCTCGGCCGACCCCAGCGTCCACCACAGTGCGCGCAAGCAGGCTTCCAGGTGGGGCAGTCGGGAAGTCACACACTCGCGAGTGTGCCCGTCGCCCACACCCCCAAGGGTGCTCACACGCACGCGGGCCCACATCTCCGTCTCACCACCAGCAGCAGGCCCACAGGCAGCGCCAACGGGCTGGTCACATCTCCCTGACGGCGGAGCCCGGGGAGCCCTGGCACCTCGCTCCAGGAAGGCTGCGTGGCCACGGAGCCCGAGCTCCTGTCAACAGTGGACTCTGCCACGTCCCCGCCAGCCGACGCCTCAGGGACACGGAAATCGCTTGCTTTTATTTCTGATCTGAAGACCAATGGTGAGCTGATTACTTTAGAAAAGTCAGCACTAAAAGGCCCTCTTCCCGAGGGACGGGGTAACACCGCGGCTACTGGCACCGCGGAGGGCAGGGGCTGAGGTGAAGCCGGCCCGGCAGTGGACTGCACGCATTGGACAATGACCGCCTGCGGCCACGTTCTGCCGGGTCCGCAATGGGGACAACAAACCAGGACGTTGGCTAAACCCGCCCGAGCCACCTGAATTTTAAACAGAACCCCACTGTGAGTCACAGAGTGTAGCGCAAAGGTGCAATTTTTTACGGAAGGCAGCTCTCGCCCTCCGGAGCGCCTGCGTGCAGTGCTAATGAACAGCAGCACTAAAACCACGGCTGCATCAGCTAAATGGATTATAAATTAAGTTTCCATAATGCATGCAACCGGGACACAAACGTCAGCATCAATCAAGGTGTTTTCTAAACACAGGTTAATTATACAACTTCAAAAACTGCCTATTTTTTATGCAAAACAATCCACTTAGCATTTTTCATCTTGGCCAGCTGACCAGCTGGTTCCCGGGCTGCATCAATAACCGCCTGTCACGGAGAGCGGCCGTAGGTGTATGGAAAAAACCTGTAAGGGATTTTTCAACTGTCTGTGTTTTATGAGTGTTTATAGGTGGAAATTGTGCCAAAATGATCTGAAATAAAAAGGATTAATTATCGTAGGAGCCTTTTAATATAAGTGAGTGCAGCCGAGCGCAATTACCGCGGGCTGCGGCACCGTCGGGGGGCAGATGCGGCCCGCGCCACAGCCACTCTCCCTGCTGCCCAACAGCACCAGCAATTTACTGCATTAAGAATCGATAAAAAAAATAATGCTTTTCAAATGCATCTTTATCAATCTTCAGGTGGCTGCAAAGTGAACATTTATAACTCCATCTGAAAACTATATTAGCAATGCCTTCTTTAAAGGCCCTTGACTGAGCAAGAAGAAAACTTTACTTCGGGCCCTGCTACCTCCGGGTTTCAGAGCTGAACAGAGACGCGAACCTCTACGCTCCGTCTACAGTCCGCGCGTGGCGCCCACCCACGGGCCAGGGACCCCCTCGCACCCTGGAATCCTGCGCCCGTGATTCATTTTCAAAACCACACTCACCCTCTCTGGGGATGTCTCCGGCAAGCCGCCCGTCGGCCTGCACTCGCTGCAGACGCAGGTCCATGGCCTTTGCAATCCGGCTCCAGTGACCCCCCAGGTTCACTCCTTCGGCCCCGCCCACGCAGGCTCGGGCCTCTGCTGTGTCCCAGCCCACGCGCACAGCTCGGGCCCCTTCCGAGTGAATCCCGAGAGCAGGGCACTCAGCCCCCAGGTCCGAACGTCACTCGTGTGGCCCTGGCTAGGCAGCTCAGTGCGTGAGAGCATCATCCTGAGGCACCAACGCTGCAGGTTTGATCCCCGGTCAGGGCACATACAAGACTCAGCCAATGGTGCCCCAATAAGCGGAACAACAATCAATGCTTCTCTGTCTCTCAAATTAAAAATTAAAAAAAAGTCACCACATCCCACTCACTGCCCTCCTAGACCAGCGACCCTGACGTCCACCACGGACTCGCCCTGCGCACTCCAGGGCCGACAAACGCAGAGCCCCGGCTCCGTCCTCGGTCCGAGCGGTCTGGTGCGCTGCTGGGGAAGTCGAGTCTGCTCCTGTCTGCTGGGGCACTCCGGGGGCGCAGGCCGTGGGGTGGCCTGGGACGCACCAGGGACCTGTTCTGGCAGCTCTGGCCTCCGCGAACGCCGCCCATCCCCGCAGTCCCTTCTCCGTCCTGTCTGTCCAATTCCACTCACCACTCCCTCCTCCGTGAAGCACTTTCCTGGGCCTCTCCCCAGCTTTCTCGCCTCCTCCCCTGACTCGCTGCTGCTGGGTTCTCCTGGTGCTCCCAACCCCAGCCTCGGGATGGCTGGGACTCAGCCCTTCTGCCCACCCGCAGCTGCCCATGCTCCCTGGGTGCCCGGCTCAGCCCAGACCTGCCCCTCACTCCGGGCCCAACTCAAGTGCCACCCAGACCCCCTGTGCAGGAATGTCTGACGGAGCCCCAGACAGATCGTCGGCCCTCCCCAAGAGCACCCTCATCCAGTGGCACCCCACCCTCCTTGTTCTCACAGCAAAACCCAGACAGTCCCCCTAACACCTGACCCCTCCTCCCCACCAGGACCGCCTGGGGACAAATGCCTGGGACCCCTCAGCCGGTCTCCCTGCCCGAGTCCCTACTGCCACAGGTGGTCTGCACTCGCAGCGGCGTCCGCGAGCCCTCTCTTTTGGTGGGGTCCCTGCGGGCGACCCGGAGCACACCTGGCTCGCTCACTCAGGAGCTGGGGCCCAGTGGCCGGCCGCCGCCGCCCCAACGTCCACCACAGTGTCGGAAACGAGTGTGACAGCCGCCACTGCCTCCTGCTCTGCTCTGTGGGAAGCTGCACTTGCTGACTTTGAACGAACGCTAGATGGTTAAGATAACTGGAACGAGCTACATTTTATTTTTAGGTGGTCACCGGCCAGGCAGAAGCCATGCAGCAGATGCTGGGGGGACCAGTGCGGGGCTGGGCTCTCCGAGTCCCACGGCACTGGCGTGGCACGGTTTACAGAGGACAGTGGCCTCGGTGCAACGCCGGCCTGCGTGCATGCGGGCTTGCAAGTGCTCCAAAGCATGGCTGCTGGCCAGGGGACTCAGCGGGCTGGGTGTCGCCCCAAAAACCAAAGGCCATGGGCTGTACTCCGGGTCAGGGCACGTGTCTGGGTTGCAGGGTCGGTCCCCAGTGGGGGTGCATATATAGGGGGCAGTCAGCCGATGTTTCTCTCTCCTGCTCCTTCCCTTCCCCCGGAGCAGACGGAGACCCGGTGACTGCCGTGGGGCGGCCGGCACCACCCGGTGCGTCCAGCACTGGCCCGCGGAACTCTGCAGTACCTCCGTCTCTTCCCTGTACGACCAAAACCACTTCCATCTTGTGTCCAGTTTTACTTTCCTTTATTTTTAAAAAGATTTCATTCATTCATTTATTATTATTATTTTTTAAGATTTTATTTTTATTTATTTTTAGAGAGAGGGGAGGGGAGGGAGACAGAGAGGGAGAGAAACAGCAATGTATGGTTGCCTCTCACATGGCCTTCACAGGGACCTGGCCTGCAACCCAGGCATGTGCCCCAACTGGGAATCGAACCGGGACCCTCTGGTTCCCAGCCCGCGCTCAATCCACTGAGCTACACCAGCCAAGGCAAAAAGATTTCATTCATTTA
Source organism: Micronycteris hirsuta (assembly GCA_004026765.1). NCBI lineage: Eukaryota > Metazoa > Chordata > Mammalia > Chiroptera > Phyllostomidae > Micronycteris > Micronycteris hirsuta. The sequence continues at coordinate 16,515 of PVJI01007665.1, read as the reverse complement.
TTTTTAGAGAGAGGGGAAGGGAAGGAGAAAGCGAGAGAAAGGAAAATAGATTGGTTGCCTCTCACACGGCCCCCACTGGGGACTTGGCCCGAAACCCAGGCGTGCGCCCTGACTGGGAATCGAACTGGTGAGCTTTTCGTTTGCAGGCCGGCGCTCAATCCACTGAGCCACACCAGCCAGGGCTGTTTGGTGTTTAGTTTTAAAGAAATAAAGAAACTTGTATAGAAAACTATGATGTGACTGACAAGAAAGTATAATCTCCAGATCTGTGATGGGTTTGTCTGAACAGGAAAGAACATAAATCATGATTACAACCAAGCTATAAACACAGGCACAACTCTCAGAGGGGTGAGCTTCAAAACCAGTGACATTTGTAAACAATGACCTTTGACTTGTGCGAGCAAGCTCAGGAGGTTGCGCGTGTGATCCGGCTCGGAGAGAGCGCGCAAGAGAGACCTGCTGGCATCTGAGCCAGACCACCCCCAGCCGCCAGGAGGCTCCTGCTGGCGCAGGACGGGCAGCTGTTTGCTGGGGTCACGTTTAAAGAGCCTCAGGGCAGGACGCACCCGCGGTCGTGGCACTTGGTCCGAGGGCTGGTGGTGAGGACGCTCAGTCCCGGCGCCCTGACGGGTCTGCGGGTCAGAACCAGACCCAACCAGCAGAGGCTCTGCCCCGTGAGGGCCAAGGTCACTGACATCACTGACGTTCACCTCACGCTGCAGTTTCAGAGCCTCAGCAAACCCAGTGAGCGTTTAACAGAAGGACTCTAATGATACCGAAGAATGAACGTTCCCAACTCTCAAAACTCTCAGGATGGACTGCTCACCGCGCTCTAGGATACATTAAGGGCACACTAAAATACAAAATTATAAACTACACAGACGTTCCACAATCTAATTAAAATTTGAAATATATGACTGAGATTTTATCAAACAACCTGATTTATAGGCATTCTGTTCCAATTAAATCAATATTCTAAAGCAAGAAAAAAAGGGAGCCATTTACAAGTAGAATTCAAATATGATAAAAGATTTCCTTCAATAAATATTCTGCACTTAATTGGCTTAAATGGGCCTAGGTGCTTCTGTCTGAATAAAAACGCTGGAGATGACATTACCACATCCTTGAGCTGTTTACTTACCTGGCGCGGCCTGATTTACAGCGGCGAGTGCCACGCCGGCCGCAGGAGCCATCTGCTAATGGAACTAACCGGGGAGCGCCCGGCGCGGGGAACTCTCCCCGGGCAGGCCTGCTCCCTCGGCACTCTGTCACAGCAAACACTGCATTAGGGGGACTTAACATATGCATTAGGGGGATTTAAATACATTACGACCCGATAAACACCGTCATCCATCAACACACAGTCTCGCCCCCTCAAGCTTCCGTGCGCAGGTCCAGCCGTCAGTGCTGTGCCTCACTCCCCAGCCCCGGCGGAGGATGCACCGGTCCCAAGCGCAACCGTCTGTGGTCAGCCGGTCATCAGAGCGTGTCAAGAGCAAGCACTCCCTGACGGGCTCCTGCAGAAAACCCCATGGGCCTGCGACACGTGGGCCGCCCCAGGTTAGCCTCCGCCCTCAGGTGACTGCAGTCTCGGTACATGTTTGCCTGAGCACCATTCTTCCAAACAGCTTCACTGAGACGGAGCTTCAGGAACCAGACCCCAAGCAACCTGCCTGGACCCTGGGTAAAGTGGTGTGCACAGGAACTGGGGCGGCAAGAGGCAAACCCTGTCCCCGAGTCCACGGCACTGCGAGACGGCGCCTTAAGCCCCGCCCCAACCACGGGCCGGGCGCTCTCTCTGCCCCCAGGTGCCCCCGCTCTCTCAGTCTGGGGCCTGTCACCACCTGTCCCTCTCCACACGGGGCCGATCGGGAGCCACAGCGGTCAGAGCAGAGCCGCACTGGTGTTGGGGGCCTGGGGCCCAGGGGACAGACGGAGAGTTTGGAAAGACAGCCTCGGGTTTGTGACTGGCGGGCTCCCAGCGAACGGTGCTGGACCCCTGGGAGCCGACAGGCGGAGGCACGCACCAGCCACACAGACGGCCTGCTCCCTGCTCCCGGCTCCCGGCCCCCGTCAGAGCTGGGCCAGCAAAGCGCTTAGAAGGACACACAGGGGTGGGTACTTCGTGACCTTGGGCCAGGCGACGGTCTCTTAGGTAAGACACCAAAAGCACAGGCAACAAGAAAAAAATACAGAATTCACCAAAAATAAGAACTTGTGCTCCAACGGACACCATTAAGAAAGTGAGAGACAACCCACAAAACGGGAGAACACACTTGCAGATCATGCATCTCTGATAAGGGGTCAGAACGAGGAAGGACTCACAGGCACACGAGTCCCTGTAAGAAGCAGGCAGGGGGACGGAACCGACGTTTCTCAGAGAGGACGGGAGCCGAGAAGACGCTCAGGGCCGTCGGGCACCAGCGCGCCGCGAGTCCAAGCACAAAGACGCCCTGCCCAGCTGCGAGGGTGCGGGCGATGGACAGACGGAGGGGAGAGCTGGCAGAGGGTGCAGAGCTGGGGCTCCCCCCACCCGCTGGTTTGGAGGCTCGGGCTGCAGACCCCCGGCCCAGTCACCAAACGGCGCACGCCTGCTCCCGAGGCCCTCACGCTCCCAGACACCCACGTCCCCACAGGTGCTTGCCTGTGAATGTCCCCAAGTTCCCAGCAGCACCCTCCACAGCAGCTGGCAGGTGGGGAGGGACCACCAGCGAGACACCGCCGTGTGGAGAAGGGAGAGCTGACACCCGCCACACTGCGGTGTGCTCGGTCAGAGCGGTGGTCAGCCGCGCCCATGTGCCGCTGTCCCCTCACACCAGACGCCAGGGCGGGCGATGGGGCTGCCTGGGGTCAGAGTGGGTGGCGGCACAGCTCAGGGCCTCTACTAAAAACTGCTGCATTGTCCTCTTTCAACGCTGAATTTTATGAATTGTGAATTATACCTCAAAACAGCTGTATTCCGAAGTCACAAAGAGTGTGATCTGCTTGGCAGGCACTGATTTTAAAGTCCACTGCTTCTCGGACGGGCAGCTCCCCACCCTGCGCTGCGGGGACAGCGGCACAGCGGCGCCTCCGAGGGCACGGGGAGAGGCGGGCACTGGCCTGGGAGAAAAGGAGCCACCTGACGGCCCCGGGGGGTGGAGATGTCCCACATGTGCACGTGGCTCCCACATGTGCACGTGGCTCCCCCGTGAGGTGCGCCCCTGCCACGGGGGAGCCGCAGAACACAAAGCTGTTACAAGAAAAACACCAAGGAACCAGGCCTGGCGGCTCCGCCCAGCGGTCACAGTCAGGCCTCACTTGGCCTGACTGCATGACATGACCACAGTCCAGGCCAGCACCGCCGAGGACCCAGACCCCCGTCTGCCCCCACGGTAAGCACAGTCTCCGTCACGTCGCTCTCGGTCTGTCCCCTCAGCCACGACCCAAGGGACGCACACCCCGCCTCTCATCACAGGGCACACCTGGACCCTGCCGCTCAATGCTGCCACGGAGGGAGGCGGCCACGGGCGACCGGGGTGGCAGGCCTGGCTGGGTCCCAAGAAGCCACGCTGATCACAACCTTCGTTACGTCCGTCTGTCTGTCTCCACGAATGGCCAGACAGCAAACATGAAGCAGCGGGCGCTCCTGTTCCACCTTTTCCAATAGGGGAGTGAAAACATATTTCCACCCACTCACAAACCCTGGCGAATCTCCCCGAGAACCACGACTAACGTCGCCTGTCTGTGAGGCGTGACGATGCACCGGGACCCGCGGGCGACACGGGATGTGAACCGTACCTGACGGTGCCCTCCCCCGTGGGAGCGCCGTGTGCGGCCACCTGACGGTCTGCACATCAGCGGCACCCTCCCGGCTGACGGGAACAACCGAGGGAGGTGTCTCCTGAGCTGGCCCAGCTGGTGCTGGGAGCCGTGAAGGCAAGGGGATGAGGGGCGAGGCCAGCCAGCTGGGGCCCCCGGGACCCCCCCCTCCGCAGGCTGTGACCCCAGCCCGACTCAGGCAGCTGGAGCACCAGCAGCCGGGCAGCTGTGGTGAGCAGGATGGCCCCCTGTCCAAGGGCAGCTCGGGGACCTCTCGTTTCTGACTCCCCACAGGAGTGACCAAGACGACGACGCCCTGCCTCGCTCACAGCAGCTCAAGTGGGACTCTGAATTTCTGGTCTCCCGGGGGGTTTGCCCACCACAGGATGCCAGCATTAGCAATTACCAACGTTAAGTCTATTTAAGGTGAAAAGAAGCAAATGCACTAACACAAAAAACTCCAGCAATACAACATTGCGTAGAAAAGTTCCTCATTACTAAAATGCCAGTAATTGACTAAAAAGGAAAAAAACAAAAAACAAACCCAACTGCTTCTCCTGGGCCTGGTCTGGCTGCGGGGAAGCAGTCCGACACCCTGACTTCAGTGAGGCTTGTTCCCACCCACGGCGGCCCCGCAGGCGGGGTGAGAGCTAAGTGGCCGTGTTCCCCAAATCTGTGCAACAGACCTCCCCCCAGGGGGAGGGTGTCAGGAGGGGAGGCCCTGGGGTGCAGGGTCAGGCACAGGATCGGCGCCCCGTGGGAGAGGCCCCAGAGCCCCCTCCCGGGGAGCTCACAGCGAGGAGGTGGCCCACCAGGTGACACGAGGGCCCCTCGCCTGGGCCGTCTGGCCTCTGGAACCGCGAGACAGGAATGCTCGTGGTTTGCGAGCCCCTGTCCGGGTGCTTTGCTACGCAGCCTGAACGGCCGGCACAGTGAGGACCCGCCTCGTGCAGCGAGGCGGGGTCGGCGCCCGGGGGCGTCCTCGCCTCGTGCTGATGTCAGTGGGCGACGGCGTTTGAAGGGTGGACAGGAAGTGGGGAGTCTGCACCAGGTCACGCAACCCCCTGCCGTCCACAGCAACGGGCAGGCTGTGCCGTACGGATGGTCGGGCGGCACCTGTGCCCTTCCGGCCACGGCAGCAGCCTTGACCGGCCCACGGCCGCCAAGCCCGCACCAGCACAGGCGGGCCGCGCCCCACGGGCCTCCGCCTTGCAGCGCGCCAGTGCCGCGCAGACTCCTGCGGCGCCTGCGGGGGGCCCTGGGCACAGCACAGGCCTCTCGGCGGCACGCCCTGCGAGGGGTCCGAACAGGCGGCCGTGCGGGGCCCCCGCCCCGCACACCCCCAGAGCGTTCCTGAGCGGGACTCCCATGGACGGGAAGTGTAAGGGGGAGCTGGGGTCAGGGGCAGGAAGTGCTCCTCAGGGTTCACTGGAGTTGGGCCAGCAGTGACGAACAAGGGCCCCCAGGGAGCCGGGGGGAGCAGGGCCGACACACAGCGCCCCCCACCCGCCGTGGCCAGCCACCCCAACATGGCACCGTCACCTTTCCGAGCATCCTGCCCAGGAAGTAGTAGTGCCTGGCGAAGGAGTCCCCCACGAGCATCTGCGCGGCGGGGTTGGGGTACAGGAGCCCCTCGTTCGTGGTCTTGAAGAAGCCCTGGTTGGGGTTGAAGCCCGACTTCAGCAGCTCGTTCAGAAACTCCCGGAAGATGCCACCGCCATCGATGCCTGCCTCGTCCAGGCCATGCGCGTTGAGCAGGTGGACGCGGATGCGCTTCTTCAGGTCGGGCTCTGAGGGTGGGGAGGTGAGAAAGGAAAGCGGCACAGTAAGCAGAGGGGAGGGAGCGAGAACTGCAGAGGGACTTCAGTGCAGGGCTCGGGGACAACCTGCAGACGGAGCCCTGGCCCAGGTGCCCAGAGCCTGCCATGGGGGAGGAGGCCCTCCACACCCACGTGCGAAGACGGGGTCAGAGGACGGGGAGGCAGGAGAAAGCAGCCACCCACACATGCCCACTAGAACCAGGAGAGGCGGCGAGCGGGATGGATATAGGACGACACTGGAGCACAGAGTCACCACCACGAAGGCGAGAAGGCAGATGAACAAAGGCGTCAGCAAAGGGAACGTCTCAAAGACCCTCTGACCGAGGCAAATGCTACTCTCAGACTGCCCCTGGCTGGAAAGGGGACGTTCCTGGGTTGCCAACTGCCACGACGACAGGGAGGCACCCCGCACAGGTCTCGCACGGGCAGGGCCACAGGAGTGGGACAGGCCTGTCCCCAACAGCCCGCCAGGGTCACAGTAGCCTTCCACCCCAGCGCCAGCATCCGGGCACCAAGCACGGGCCAAGTGGGCCACGCGGGTCCCGGTGGCCAGGTTCAGTCAGGGGGCGAGTGTGACCCCATGGCGGCCCTGCCCTTCCCACCAGTGTCCCCCAGGGGCTTTGCCTCGGGGGTCGGCTCTTCCCAAGTCAGAGAACCAGCGTGGACAGCCCGCCGTGTGCAGGTCGACCTTTGCCGTCGCGCACAGCAGTCCAGAGTGGCCCCCATCCCGCCAGCAGGGACCAAGGTTGCGCCAGGCGCGCCAGGCAAGCTGCATTGGAGCCCACACACCCCAGGGTGGGGGAGGGGCGCAGAAATCCCAGCCACCTGGCTGCAGCTTGCCCCTTGAGCGTGCTCCCCGAGCCAGAGTTCGCAGAGGGACCGACATGCACACCGCGGGGCCGTCTTCTGGGCCGTCTCGGTCCCTGAGCCTCAGTGGCCAGTCGCCATGTCGCCCGGCCCCTGGGCTAGAGCTGCCGCTGGGCCCCTGGAAACAGCACCACACAGCAGCGCCAGGGCGCCTTCAGCGGCCCAGCCCCCACCCCCGGCCCCCGGCCCCCTCAGCTCTTGGGAGACACAGAGGCTCGCACACACGGCGAGGTCAGGGCAAGGACCCCGAGGGGGCCACTCCTGCGGCCTTGCCCCACTCCCACGGCTCCTCCAGGAAAACACGGGAGAAACCTCGCCCTGCGAGAGCAGCGACACTGAAGCCCTGCGCTGGCGGTCCAGCCTCGCTGCAGCCCTGTCTCCTGTTCCCCAGGACCTGGGCCGAGTCCCACCTGTTCACACAGCCCGCCAGGACCCACCCCCTCTGCTCCCAGCAGCAGGCCCGTCCCCAAGAATTTACCACCGTTTCATATTGCCCGACCTTCCCAGGTCCCACCCCAGACCCACACACATCGACCAAGCACCAGCTGCGCGCGGAACTGAGGACAGGGTCCTGCCCCAGACCCGAGAGGGCCTGGTCTTTACCATGACACAAAGCAACAAGCACACGGGGCCTCAGGACGGGCTGTGGATCCTGGAGGAGGAACAGCCTCTTTTTTTAAAAGTACGTGAGACCAGGAGTCAGAAAACCTGCCTTGGCCTCGTTCATTCGTAACACCCGGAACAGGTGCCGACCCAGCACGGCAGGGAGTCCCCAGCTGGGGCCCGGACGCAGTGAAACCCTCGGTCCGCGGTGTCTGCTGTCCGAGGACTGTGGCACCAATGGAATGGAACAGCTCGGTGACAGGAAAACACGGGAAAACAAAGGCTGTACTCACAAAACCCGGAGCAGAGTTGGGGCGCCAGTGACGCTGGCACTCCTCCCGCGGGGCCCCGCCCTGCCAGGAGAAAGTCACGCTGCGACGCCTGGCCCCGCGCCCTGGCCCCGCCAAGTTCCCGCTCTAACCTCCCGCGTGGATCTCACGTCGATTCACTGCAACACCGTGGGCTCCACGTTCTGAAGTCCAGACCATGACCACGTAAGTTCCCACGGAAACGCTGTGCCCTGGGTGTCAACGCTAGCCCGAGACAGAACACACGCTGACCCCGAAACGCTGCCCCAACGCCTGCTACAGCACGAGTTGCTTCCGCCTGGCTCACGGCCGTCCAGACGCACTGCCGCTGGACAGGGGTGTCTGGGGGCACTGGTGTTTGTTTTAGTGCCTTCACAGCGGCTGCGCGAGCAGACGGTCCTCTGTGACCCGCAAAGGGAGGTGGCTGCACAGCCATGCTGCCAGAGTCACAGGCTGTCAGCTCCATTTCACACCAGACCCTGGGGGCGCACCAGGTGGGGGTGGGGGGAGGGTTCTGGCCTTAAAAAAATTCAGTGTTTGAAAAACATGTGCTGCAATAATTTGTCAATCTCAGGAACCTTATTTGATGATACACACGCCCCAAACCTGACCCACTGCACTCAGTTTTAACAAGTCACTCCAGAACAGGTGATAGTCACGCACTGTTTAACCACCAGCTTTCCCTAAAACACACCCCCAGCCCCTGCCAACCCCCACCACACACAGAGTGACCCATACCGTTTTCTGGGGAGAGCTTGTCATAAGCATCTTCATAAATATAGTTCCTCCTTATCGTGACATTGATCCCATCGAGAAACGGACCATCTCCTTGAACTTCCTGCTTATCTGTGTAGATCAGCCTTTGAAAGATCTAGAGAACAGGGGGCGTAAGGTGTATTGACACAACAGACTTTGTTACAAACATACGCAACCAAAGGAAAAACTACCAAATAAATCTTAACTTTTACAACTTCCTGAGCTGTAAAACCAACTTTAAAGGCCGAGGTATTAAACACTGATTTTACACATTATCTGTAAGTGTGTAATGTTTAAACATTTGTAACACTGTTCCTTTTCCCCATTTTACAACAAATTTTTAAAAATTCCAGCCTGTAGTAATTTTTTTGTATTTTCTTCTGTAAACTCTTTATAAAACTCAGGTGCTGGAGGGAAGAAAAGAAACAGCTATTTCAGCTGTGCAGTCACAGGAGCGACAGGACCAGCATCTCCACGGTGACACAGCTCGCGCCACTCCTTTCTGCCGCTGGAGCTCCGGCAGAGGGCGCCCAGGAGCCGCGGTCCCGGGCAGAAGCCTGCACGGAGCTCCAGCAGAGGGCGCCCAGGAGCCGCGTTCCCGGGAGGAAGCCTGCACGGAGCTCCAGCAGAGGGCGCCCAGGAGCCGCGTTCCCAGGAAGGGCGGTAGGAGGAGCTCAGGAGCTCACGCCCAGGCTCTCCCCGTGAAAAGGAAGGGCAGGCCCGGGGAAACAGCCTCTCTGGCCGGGACCTCAGAATGGAGTCTCATGGTCCATGGAACTCCGCTGTGTTGGTGAGCACACACAAAACACTTTAAATTACAAGTTCTGTATGTCAGTCAAAAATCATTAGGCAACAAATTAAAATACCTGTCCACCTTTTTTCATAAAGTAGCTTTTTTTATGAAGTATAAATATCTTTAACACAATGTACAGAGGCATATTTTTAAAAACAAATTGTACTTTCAAAAATGACGCAGAACTTACTAGACAAAAAGCACCTCATGGCTCCCATTATAAGAAAATCACAGCATAACAGGCCTTTTGAGTAATTACCACTAAAGGGAAACTGTTTCTAGTTCCCACTCGCAGCCACCTGGTCGGATCACACCGGAATAAACCACAGTTCACTACAACCTAACTTGACCGACTGCGCCCAAGGCAATGCCGGAGGGGGCGTCCCCGCCCCCTGTCCCCCGCACCCCAGAGAGAAAGCCAAGCCCACCTTCACCCGCTCCTCGAACGGCACCACGAAGGGCAGCTCGGTCAGGACGGCCAGCTGCCGCTCCTCGGACACAGACAGCGGCGGCGATTCCACGCCCACTGCAACACAGACCTGTTAGTACGCGCCTGCCTTTCCAGACGCCCACAGACACGCCCCAGGGACGAACCCAAACCCACGGCAGCCTGTGCACTCCATGCAGACTCCTGGGACATACACCTTGAGTGACCCCAGCGGACCTGTGGTCCGAGCGCGCTCACCGTCCAGGGTGGACTGCAGGGGGCCGATCCGCCCCATCCGCCGGAACCTCCACGCGTGTCTGGCAGCCGGCACGTACAGCTGGGGGACCTGTGGGACCAGCAGCCCTGCTCAGTGCGGCCCCCGCGAGCCAAGGACAGCTATGCTTCTCTGCAGGTAGCCGGGCCCCTCTCCGACCTCACGTCCCTTCCGGGTGCCCTGTCTGTGCCCGGCACACTCACCGTGTGACTGATTTCCCTAAGGTGCCCCGGGAACCCTCTGCTGTCCCACGTGCTGATGTGCAATGAGGGACACAGTGGCCATCCTCAGGATGAGTGTTTCACAAAGCAAAAGTATTGCTTAGAAAGCTTATGATTTCTTACTATTACGGAACATTCATTTTCCTGTGTTTTCTAAACAACTGGTTTGTTTGCACGATGCAGTGTCCCAGTGTGGGGCGCAGTCTCCCGGCTCCCACACGCTCCCACTCTGCCGCCCCCTGGGGTCTGGGGTGCAGCACCTTCGTGGCACTGCCGCCCGCTCCGTTTCCCACACATCTGCAGTCACCTGCGGACTCACCCCACCCCGGGGAGCGATCAGGCCACGGCGCCAGGCGCATGTGGCTGCAGGTCAGTGGTGTGGTCAAGGTCGTGTGCCGGCACACGGGCCACCGATGCCACTAGGTGCACCAGGCGGCTGGAGCGCAGCGGGACCTGTGTCCTGGCCCCACACAGTCACCGCACGGGCCTCTCCCCCACAGCCCAGCAGACTGCGGCGTGGACAGCACTGGTACTGCCCCAGGGCCCGTGGGAGAGGGAGGCTCCACCTCAGAGACTGTCCCTGCTGCCATCGGCAGAGAGAGTCTACACAGCGGAGGGCCCCCCGTTGTCCACTATGCGGTCAGCCTGAGGACGACCTCGTACGTGGAAGGCAGGCTGAACGCCTGAACGCCTCTTCCAAACCGTGTCTAAAACGGTGGACTTGGTCCCCAGTAGGGGGTTTGCAAGAGGCAACCACACTTGATGTTTCTCTCCCTCTTTCTTAAGATTCTTAAAATCTTAAGACTTTATTTATTTATTTTTAGAGAGAAGGGAAGGGAAGAGAAAGAGAGGGAGAGAAACAGCAATGTGTGGTTGCCTCTCACATGGCTCTCACTGGGGACCCAGCCCACAACCCAGGCATGTGCCCTGACTGGGAATCGAACCGGCGACCCTTTGGTTCACAGCCCACGCCAAATCCACTGAGCTACACCAGCCAGGCCAATAAATAAAATCTTAGGGAAAAAAAATTAATAAACTCAGGATGCATGACATTGTATCATGTGACCTAAGAGTTAAAATGTACATGTTTACAGCTACCATTCAGTTCTAGAATAAGTAATAACAATTATGCAGGATTTATTCTTTTCCCCAGAAAGACAAAAGCGGAAGACACAGGTCTAGAGAAGAACGCCCGAGGGCCTGCAGTAACACCTTATCTGCTCGGATGTCTTCCTGCTCCGACAGCCAGTGGTTTGGGGGGCAGAAGTTCCTCCGTGTGTCTCTGGACTTCAGCATCTTCACCAGGTTGGTGATGACCTGCAGGGAGAGCAGGGCCATGTCACACCAACGAGCCCGGGACTGTGACCAGCCGCGGTCCAGGCAGCCCCGACGAGAGCGAGCGCGCTTCGGTGTTCGAGCCCAGGCCTGCCCCCGCTCCCCATCAGGTGGTTTACAGGGAAGGGTCTATTCTGTGGTTACAAGAATGGGTTTTGGTACAGAGCAGTCAGCCGTCTGCCAAGAGAGAGAGCAACGTTGACAGATGCACACGAGCCCAGGCTGACTTACTTCCAACACCACGAGGAAGACAGTCCTGGCGTTTGGAAGCAGATTTGGAAATGAAACTGGCTCATCAGCCATTAGGAAAGATCTCCAATGTAGCAGTTTTAGAAACCTTTTTCCCAAGGTAAAACAGCACTTCTTGTTTCCTGAGAAACGCTACTACCCCCAGCGTGCTGGGGGAGAAACACACATCTCACTCCGACACAGAAGTGACAGTCACTGCTTCCCTCCCCTGAGCCTCTGCGGGTCGGTGTGCCCGCCAGACGAGAGATCACGCAGCCTCAGCTGTTCAGAGACTGCCCCCCTCCAAGGCCTGCAACCCAGCGTCCAGGCCACGGAAGCGCAGAAGTTTCTTTTGTGACACGCACGTGCCGGCATCCAGGACACCAGGAACTCCGTGCCCGGCGACCGCACTGGGAGCATGGTCCTCGTTCAAAAAGAAAGAGGAGAGAGAAGCGGGGGAGAAGGCGGGAGCTGCAGAGTGACCGGGCCTGAGAGCACATGTCCAGGAGGGGCTGCTAAGGGAGAGTCGCTGCAGAAAGCGCCCCAAGGGACTGAAGCCGAGAGGAACCCGAGGTGACGGTGGGCCCTGCCGAAGTTTGCCGGACACGCAGCACGCCCAGCGGGAAGCTGCACTTCAGAGGTGTCAGGTAATTTTCACTATGTCCCAGGTGCTGCTTTATTCCAAGTATAAGTATGTCCCAAATAATGCTTCTGTTAAAAGTGTAAGTACTATATTTTCGGACTAAAAGATGCACCCCCATTTTCCTCCCAAATTTGGGGGGGTGCGTCTTATAGTCCGAATGTAGCTTACCTGGCAGTTTACATTTACACTGGTGAACTATTATGTTATTTATGTTATTAAGTATTTTACCACATTTTTTGCTTCAAAAATTTTTTCCCTATTTTCCTCCTCTAAAACCTAGGCGTGTCTTATGGTCCAGTGCATCTTATGGTTCAAAAAATACGGCACATCCGGAGTATTGTACAGGACATGTCTCTACAAAGAAAAGCACTGGTTATCTGAGATTCAGAGTTACCTCGGCGACACGTCTTACCTGCTACATCCGGCAATACTAGCTCAGCACCCAGTCCAAAATACTTTTTTAAAACTGTCAAAACCCTTACGTTAAATTCAACTGAGAACACTACCATCTTTGTTTAAGTGATCTTTTCGTCTACTTTTACAGAAAAGTACAAATTTTAAGAAACCATGCAAATTAACTGGGTCCCTTTCATGATGTCAACACGCCTCTAAACACACCCCTCCCCTCTGCGCCTGTCTTCAGCACCACACCCTCAGCCGCCATGGAGACACTGGGTACGAAAGAGCAGTTCCCGGAGAAGCTGTCCGAAACCAGAGGCGCGGACTCCAGACTGAGAGGCAGGAGGCAGCGGCGCAAGGACTTCAACCTGACGAGAGAGCCAGCGTCGAGGTCGGACCCCGTTTCCTCTCAGTGACTCTGACCACTTCTCCTGACCTGGGGAGGCCCCTAAAGAAGGGCCCACCCCAACAGACGCCTCAGGGAGTTCCAGACGCAAATGCCCACACAGGGCCACCCCTGATTTTCATCCCATTTGTTCGCGGGGACGCCCGTCAGTGCAGTTTCCCAGGAGACTCAGATGCACAGTGAGACTTGGGAACCAGCGTGCAGGGTGCACAGCCCCGTAGGCCGATGCGCATGTGCCGCCCACAGCGTCTCCGCGGAGCCCAGGGCGTCACGCCGACTCGACGCGACCGCCCCCTCCGAGGAATCAGCGCTCCGAACTCACGGGCGGGTTCACGTGCTGAGAAGTGCCCACGGCCGTGCTCCGCGTTCTGTCACTGACCACGTGAATGACAGGGAGGTGACAACTGTCAGCAGGCGTCCCTCAGCCCAGTGTGGGAAAGGTCCTGAGACCACGCCTGGCCACGGCCGAGTTGCAGGTGCTGCAGAACAAGCCCCGCCCCACAGGGCCGCCGCCGGCCGCACCGCACACGTTGTGGCACCTGCTGCGTGGGCAGGTGTGACTTCAGGCTACTGACGTGAGGGCGTTTCTAAGTGAAGCTCACTGATGTTCAGTTACATTAAAACAACCAAAAAGTACATGGAGTTCACACACTGAAAGGCAACTGGAAGTCTAAATTCCATTGTAATACATGATACTTTCTTTTTGCCTTAAATCTGATATGTAAAACCTGGTTAGTAAAATCAAACACCTTAGGTAATTCTTGAAACAATTCAATACAAAGTATAGGATACAGCACATAATTTATGGGTACTTAGATGTGTTAAACTTTTAATGATAAATATACATCAACTAAGAAATTTTTAAGAATTTGACCTCGTGACAAAGAATACATAAAAATGAAAGAGGAGAGCCCCGGCTGGTGCGGCCCAGTGCACTGAACACCAGCCTACGAAACAAAGGGTCGCCAGTTCGATTCCCAGTCAGGGCGCATGCCTGGGTTTCAGGCCAGGTCCCCAGTAGGGGGCGCGAGAGACGCAACCACACATTGATGTTAAAAAGAAGGAAAAACAATGAAAGAGGAGAAAAACCAGAACAGCCCAGCCCTGAGAACAGAATGCAGTCTTCCTGGACGCGCTCCCAGGAGGATGTGGCCCTCACGTGTCCCCGCCGCCCAGCCCCGTTCCCCTCGCTGCAGGTAGCCAGGTGTGTCTCGTTCAGTGCACGGCGACCCTGAAGATCAGGGACGCAGTCCTCAGGGACGCAGTGCGACCTCAGTCATGGCCCCGCACAGGGTGCAGCCAGCCTTCCCGGGCTGGACAGCGTGGGGGTTTGGCGAAGGACGACTTCCTGCCCTGCCAGTGCTAAAGTGTCTGGTGAGGACCGTGGCTGTCAGAAGTCTCCCGATTTCTACAGCCCTCAACTTCCATTTGCCAAAACTGGTGTATTTTAAAGAGCAACAGTGTTTTCCGTTTTACTAGGAGTGAAAACAAGGCAAACGAGCCCTGGCGGCAGGTGGGAGCGCCGCCCTGCGGACCTCAGTGGCGGGTTGGACCCTTAGTGCGGGCTTATATGGGAGGAGCCGACTGACGCTTCTCTCCCGCATCAGTGCTCCTCCCCCTCCCTCCCTCTCAAATCAATAAACAGGCCCGCAGGCATGGGCTTAAAGCAAAAGCAAACCTAACAGTAACACAGCCCTTACGAGACAGGCAGGAGGGGTCATGCGGAGCCAGAACAAAGGCCACCACTAGGCACCCCTCAGTGAACAGACAGCTGTGACAGCGGCGTGATGGGCGCAGTTACGGTCTGCTGTTGTCGCGATTCTTAATTTTTAAAAGTCTTTTTGAACCTGGAAAACACAAATCAACCCCCAAGACAGGGGCAACCCGTCGCACTAGGCCCTCTCTGTCCAGACGGGTGTGGTAGGGAGGGCCCCAACCCCGCTCACTCCTGCCCCTCCCATGGAGGCGCTGCACACACACGAGTCCCAGGAGCACACACGAGCTGGGGCAATCACACCTACAGATCACACCTGCCAGGAATTTATAAAGTTGATGAATGCAGAAACTGTTTTAGCCGCATTGATGCACGCCTTAGAAACTGACCTCAGTCCCGACAGTGACAGAGAAAGATGACTGTCTCCACTTGAAATTCCATTCTGTGACCAGCCAACAGCCTCTCTCAGAAACTGGCTCGAGAGGACCAGTGCGGGGCTGAAACAGAGTGGCTGGCAGTCTTGGGAGCCAGGTCCCATCATGGCAACCCCGTCAGGTCAACAGAAAGCAGATTCTACCTTGCAATCTTCAACTTGAAGTTGGCACTGCTGTACATGGAAGAGGCTAACAGGCTTCCGGTCAAGAGGGAGGCGCAGGTGGACACATTTTGCCTCCTTGCACAAACATAAGAAGGATCACAACTAACCTCAAAACAGAAAACACCCAGAAATGCCAGATGGTGGAACTGCGTAGAGGTCTGATAACCAAGGGTTGAAAAAAGCCACGTTCATCCAGACAGGCAAGAGGGGTGGAGACAGAGGTCCGGGGTGGAGAGGACGCGCGGTGTGGCGGGGGTGAGGCAGTGGCAGCCGGCGGAACGGGCAGTCCCACATTCCTGTGTGGTGGACGAAGATAAGGAGGGACACCTTGGGAGCCAGCAATCCTAGCCCCAGGCTGGACCACACAGCCCAGGGTTCCAGTACTGAGAAAGAAAACTTCTGGATGTAAAAATAATGGGGGTGGGGCAGCAGAAGAAACTGCCGATCTCTCAGGAGAGTCCGTTTAAAGGGCCCACACGGTCCTAGAATGTATGCAGACCCACCCCCTCTGGGATTTAGCACCAGGGCAACAGCCAGAGGGCACCAGTCACATACAGGAAGAGAGTGAAGTGACTGGACCCAGGGCGAGGGCTGGGCAAACCTCCAGCAGCCAGGCAGCGGCACTGTCCCCTCTCCGAGCCTCCCCCCGCCCCCAGGAAGAGCCGCAGAGCGGTGACTTGAGCTGCCCTGCCCTGGCTCCGCCCCACACAACTTCACAGGTGCACCAAGACGGATGGGGAGTCCGAGCAGCCCTGCCTAATACACAGAAACATACATGGGGGGCTGCCAAAGTGAGGAGACAAAGAAACACGGCCCAGCTGAAAGAACGGAACAAAACCCCAGAAACAGCTAAACGACACAGAGATAAGCGACCTGTCAGATGCAGAGTTCAAAACACTGATGATCGGGATGCTCAGAGAAATCATTGGGTACTGCAATACCACAAAAAAGACCCAGCAGAAACACAAGTTACGGTAAGTGAAATAAAAACAAAACCTCAGGGAACCAACAGTGGAGGGGAAGAAGCTGGGATTCAAATCAACGATTTAGAACACAAGGAAGGAAACAACTTTCGATCAGAACAGCAGGAAGAGAAAAGAATCCAAAGAAACGAGCAGAGTACGAGGACCCTCTGGGGCATCTCCAAACGTACCAACATCCGAATCACAGGGGTGCCAGAAGAAGAGAAAGAGCAAGAAATTCAACTTATTTGAAAGAATAATGAGAGAAAATGTTCCTAATTTGGTGAAGGAAATAGACATACAAGTCCAGGAAGCTCAGAGAGTCCCAAATAAGATGGACCTAAAGAGTATCACACCAAA
>PVJI01007664.1:0-76588 GCA_004026765.1 Micronycteris hirsuta | reverse complement strand
CTCCTTCCCCCTCCCCCCATTCCCTGCCCTTTAGTTTTTGTCCATGGGTCATACACATAGTTCTTTGGCTTCTATATTTCCTATACTATTCTTAACCTCCCCCTGTCTGATTTCTATCTACCGTTTATGCTACTTTTTCTCTGTACTTTTTTCCTCCTCCCTCCCCCTCCCACTCCCCTGTTGATATCCCTCCATACCTTATAGAAATCCCTTTAACATTTCATATAGTAAAGGCTGCATGATGATGAACTCCTTGAATTTGACCTTATCTGAGAAGCACTTTATCTGTCCCTCCATTTTAAATGAAAGTTTTGCTGGATAGAGTATTCTTGGTTGTAGTTCCTTGCTTTTCATGATTTGAAATACTTCTCTCCAGCCCCTTCTTGCTTGGAAGGTCTCCTTTGAGAAATCCGCTGACAGTCTTATGGGAATTCCTTTGTAAGTAACTGTCTCCTTTTCTCTTGCTGCTTGTAGGATTCTCTCCTTATTTTTAATCTTGGGTAATGTAATTATGATGTGCCTTGGTGTGTTCCTCTTTGGGTCCCGCTTCTTTGGGGTTCTCTGAGCTTCTTGGACTTCCTGGAAGTCTATTTCCTTTGCCAGATTTGGGAAATTCTCGTTCGTTATCTGTTCAAATATACGTTCAATTTCTTGGTGGTCCTTTTCTCCTTCTGGCAGCCCTATGATGCGGATGTTGGGTCAATTACAAATGTCACTGAGGTTCCTGAGTCCCTCCTCACTTTTTTGAATTCTTGTTTCTTCCTTCTGGTCCACCCCATTGGTTTGAGTCCCAGCTTCCTTCTTTTCCCTATTGGCTCCCTGTATATCTTCCCTCATTATTTTTAGCGTATCTTTCATTTGTTCATTTATTTGCGTCCACCTTTCTTCCAATTTTGTGAGCATCCTGATTACCAGTGTTTTGAACTGTGCATCTGATAGATTGGCTATGTCCTCTTCTATTGCTTGTAATTTGTTCTGATCTTTCATTTGGGCCATTTTCTTTCTTTTTATGTGGGCGCACCTGTTACTTTAATGGGGCGGAGCCTTAGGTGTTGGCAGGTGCCAGCAACTTTTGTCTTTGTGTTGTGACGCTTCCTCTGGGGGCGGGGCCTTGGAGGGAGCAATGGCGCCTGCTCCGTTCACCACCGGCTCCCAATCACCCTCTGCCTCCTAGTTCTTTACTGCCTTTTCTGCCAGTCTCGGCCCTGCTGATTCCCCCTGGCCTCTCTGGTTACACCAGCTGCGGGTTTCCCTTGTTGCTCCGGGCCGCGCTTAGGCTAGGCGCTCGCGGCGTGAGTCCCTCCGGGCAAACTGCCTCTCGCTCCGCTTCTCTGCCCAGCTCTGCCCCGCTTACCGGTCTGGATGAACGTCCTCTCTAACTTCTTGGGTGTCAGACTTCCCCTCAGTTCGATTCTGTCTGTTCTGGTTGTTTATTTTGCTATTGAATTCGTTGTCTAATCTCTCTGGTTATGAGCAGCAGTGCAGCGCATCCACCTACTTCTCCATCTTGGCGGAAGTCCAGATTAGTGCTTATTAAGTTGTGAAGAGGCAGAATTGGGAGGCACTGTTTGATGGACACAGGGTTTTGTTTTAGAATGATGAAAATGTTTTGCCTCAAGATAAAGGCAGTGGTTGCACAACTGTGTGCAAGTACTAAATGCTACTGACTTACTCGCTTTAAAATGGTAAATTTTATGTATGTGAACAACTCAAAAAAGTGTTAAAAATCCATGAGTTGCAAACCCAGCCAGGTCTTCAAGTATAGTCTGTATCTGCTTTTTCTGTCCTGCATGTGAAAGGCAAATAAAACAAAATTTTATACAGAACATTTAACAGTTCTTTTTCAACTAGAGAAAGAGAGCAGAGAGGTAGGGAAGGACAGAGAGTGAGATGGGGAAAGAGAGGCAGAGAGAAGGACGGAGGGATAGATCACATACTTATTTCAGGGTGGTTAAAGTTAAGCAGATATTCTAATTTAAAACAATTATACCCTCCTTAATTATTACTCAGAAACAGGAAATGTTATATACATAACTATGGTGATCTGATATGAGCAGAGTTTGTCACTGGAACTCACGTAGTCTAAGATTTAGCTCAGTATTTCCCCTGCACAGCACCGTTTCTAACACTTAGCCAAAGAGAAAAATTTGGAAACTTCACTGAAGTTCGCAGTTACATGACCTGGTCTTTTTCAGATATTTAAAGTGCAGAATTGAAAAGCTCACTCACTATTTGATATCTGTTCAGTTCTACCAATATATATTGCATCTATTTTTAGAATGACTGGGGGAATTTGCTGGGGAGCAGTTGATAGTTTGTGATAGAGAGCCAAAAGATTAAATATTTATCTTGCAAAAGGTTCTGACTTCAGGTATTGGTTAAACAATGAGATTCCTGAACTGGAATGCTGTGACAAGCTCTCGCATTATGGAAAATCCACTCACTTCCACCTGGTAAAATCTGCCTGGCCAGCGGTGGCATCCGAGTGAGTAGGTCCAGAGACCGGTTTCCAGTAAACAGGGGCTCTGTGCCACAGGACTCAGCAAAGGGCTGTCAGAGAGGGGCTTCGCAGGACAGGGCTGGGAGCCACGCCTCCCCACCAGGGTTTAGAGCAAATTTTCTCATGATTTCTGTGTATTAGGTCTAAGGAGGACGTGTACTAAAAGGAAGCTGCATGGTGTCACCCCCACAGAACATGTGCTTTCTGAGGATGCCTGGAAGGCAAGGGCTGAGGTGAATGTTTTCTAATTTCTCAAAGTTTACACTGAAATGTAAAGGAAATTCTGAGTTAATCAGCCTTGCTTACCAAATCTGAAAATATTGTGAGATAGAATTGATAAATTTAGTTCAGTGCTTTATCTCTAATCATGGAATTATCAAAACACCAAGGTAATTTCAAGTTCTCTGACACTGGAAAGGATGGATTTACTTGGCAACAGAGCAATGATGGAAACAACGCTCTCACACCTGAGACACTGGTGCCACCCCAGCAAGAAGAAACAATCCACACTTCCACATAAAGAGGTTAAAATGTTTTTGCGTAAAAATGAATTACTTTCCTGATCACTTGTTTCATGCCATGCCTCAGGGTATCCTCAGTAGGGGCATTTTAAGTGCATGTTTACTCTGATTAAAAAAAAAAAAAAAAAAAAAGCAAACTGCCAAACCTTGTTCAAAGCAGCTGTATCGTTTTGCATGGCCACCAGCAATGTGTGAGAGACCCAGACCCTCTGTCCTTACTGGCATTTTTTGTCATCACTACTTTTACTTTTAGCTGTAGAAATGGGTGCGTGGTGATGTTTCATCATCATTTAATCTGCATTTCCCCAACGGCTGGTGATGTCAAACACCTTCTCCTGTGCTCTTGGATGAAACGTCTCTGCACATCTGAGTGTGTTTGCCAGAGCACCAACACACAATCGCACACAACAAGCACCTTCAACAACGGAAATTTCTTTTCTCAGTTCTGGAGGCCAGAAGTTCAAGGCCAAGGTGTCTGCAGGTTCGTTTTCCCCTCAGGCCTCTCTCCCTGGCGGCAGAGGCCTGCCTTCTCGCGGGGCCCTCACATGGCCGTCCTTCCCTGCGTCAAATGTCTCTGCGTGTCCGGATTGCCTCTTCTGATCGGAGCAGGAGCAGCGGTCCGGTTGGAGCGGGAGCCAAGTGGCTGGCTTCATTTTAACTTAGTCTCCTCTCCGGAGGCCCAGTTTCCAAACACAGTCACATCGGGAGGTGCTGGGGGTCAGGACTTCAGCATATAGCTTGGAGGAAACACAATTCAGCCCATAACCATGTCTGAGCTTATTTACTAATTCAGTTATTTATTTGTTTTTACTGCTGGGTTGAAGAGATCTTTATACATTTGAGATAAAAGTCCTTTCTTGCCTAGAGTATGCAATATTTTCTCCCAGTTCATAGCTTGTCCTTTCACCCTGTTCAGGTCTTTCTCAAAGCAGAAATTTTTTATTTTGATAAAGTTCAACCTACCAATATTTTTAATGAATCGTGCTTTTGGTGTCACATCTAAGGACTTTTTGACTTGGGTTTGGCTCTGCTATTACATCTTTTACCATTTCAAACGTAAGAAACAGAGATAGTCAGTTGTTTGCTGCATTTGTTGTGGAAGAAATCCTGCAGGTGCGTTGCCCACTCCAGCTTCGGATCTTCTGCTTCAGAGCCCAGGTGAGGGGCGTCTTTTAGAACGGTGCTTCTCAAACTGTCCTGTGCGTACCAAGTACCTGGGGTCTGGTTAAAATGCAAATTCTTTTTCAGTAGGTCTCGGGTCAATTGGATATTTCTTCATTTCTGACCATTTTTCATTGGTCCTCGACCACAGTTTGGCAAAAAAAAGTTTTAGAATTCAGGTTCCTCTGATATCCAATAATAGGAACCAGGTTACAAATCGTGTCTTCTCTTTCACCGGGAAAAGAAGACCTACGTTAGAAGAGGAACTATAGCACACAAGTTGACTTATGTTTGGCATTTCTGTGTCCTTATTTCCATTGTTCTAATTTTCTATTTTTATATCAGTAAGTCTACTCTTATAAGTTTTCTTGAAATCTTTCTAGAACAGGTAAGCTATAAACAAAAATAAATTATTACATGTAAAAGACAGATCTTCTTTGCCCTGTGTACCCCCAAAATAAATCTTCTTCAATTTTTTCCCTCAAGTTTTAAAACTAATGGTATCTAGGATATATTATAATGAAGAAATATTATTTTTAACAATAGTAGGAATTTTGAATACCAATTGGTCTCTTTTTCCTAAATTATCAGTGACTCCGATATTAACGAACTATAGAAATGATCCCTGAAAGTATAGTCTTCAGTGACTCCCATATTGATAATTACTTTTTTTGTTGTTAAAAAATAGTTTCTGGTATGCTATTAGGACAGAATCTTAAGCATAGTGCTGTTTAATAAATATTTATAAACTGAATTGCTTTTCACAAACTTTATACCCTTATAATTAGCAACACAGTTAAAAAAACATACTAGGTTGGAACCCTTGTGCACTGATGGTGGAAATGTAACATGGCACCCAACTGCTGAGGAAAATGCTATTGTGGTTCCTCAAAAAATTAAAAATAGATTTACCATATGATCCAGAAATTCCACTTCTAGGTACATACTCCAAAAAATTGAAAGCAGGGTCTCAAAATGGGGTTTTTACACCCAAATTCATAGCAGCATTATTCACAGGAGCTGAGTCACGGAAACAACTCAGGTGTCCTTTGACAGATAAATAAATAAGCAAAATGTGGTCTGTACAACTAAGGAACATTATTCAGCCTTACAAGGCACAGGCCACGCGTGAAACACGGTGAGGTCGCACCCATCCAAGGTGCCTAGAGTGATCGGATTCATAGGGGCAGAAAGTAGAGCGGTGGTTTTCCGGGCGCAGGGGAGAAGAATAAGGGGAGCTACTGTTTAATGGTACAGAATTTCAGTTTTGCAAGATAACAAAACATTCTGGAGACGGTGGTGGTGATGGTCGCACAGCAACATTCATGCGTTTAATGCCTCTTAACGGGACCCTTAAAAATGGCTAAGACGGATGAACGTGGTGGTGGGAAAATGGAGACAACTGTATTCGAACATCAATAATCTTTTTTTAAATAGCTAAAATGGTAAATTTTATGTTAGGCATATTTTACCACAATTTTAAAAATGGGGAAAATGTATTAAGGAGTCAACTTTTTGCCCCAAAAGCAGTGTTCACCAGTTGTTCAGGGAGGCGCCTCTCACATGGTAACACTGGGCTCAGGCACAGCTCTGCACACGGTGTTAGCCCTGCCTTACTCTGGCCGCGCGGTTCACTGTGATTTCAAGAACGGTTTGACTTCACCCTTTACTCCTTGCCATATGACTTCCCATTATAATGCTCTACTTATGTGAATCTCTTCAACTTGATTTTGAATTGTTTAGAGGAAAAAGCAAATTTTTTTTTCTATGTTAATTCCCAGCATTTGGCATGGTGAATGGAGTTTGGTTATTGCTTAATATTTTTTTAAATAGGCAAATGAATGAGTATGCCTTTAAAAACCACAGAATGCAATTTATTTTGCCCACTATTTGATTGATTTTTATAAAAACATTATACTTTTAAATAAAATAAGTGTTATCAAGTATTTAAAGATAGCTTTCAAATGGCACAAAAAAAAAATATGCCTGTAAGAGTCTGCTGGAATATACTGCCTTTTCCCATACTGGCTTTTTTTTTTTTTCTCGCCCCATATGATTCTTGTGTTGTATTCACATGCAATGTATTGAGTACAACCTTGACTTTCCTGTCACCCTAAGAATTCTGCATTTTTATCTGAGTGTTCCTCCACCTCCTCCTCCTTTGTACATAAAGCTCAGTCTTGAGTAAGTTTGCGCATCTTAGAAAATGCTCTGTGAATAACCTTTTTGAAATCACTGTGAATGTTGGCAAAGACCCCTATCCTGTTGCTAAATCTGCTTTACCTTTTCTAAATATTCTAGTCATTTAGCAGCAATTCACTTCTGTGTATTGGACTTAGCACATATGCACAGAGGAGCTCCATTTTTCTACCTGGAAGTTCATCACAAGAAATGCCTTTTGGATGTGGCAGTCATTTCCTTTTAGATGTGGCATTTACTCATTCACCCCTGATTCTGTAGCTGCCACTGAGGGATTTGTGAGTCTTGCTAAGAAATACAGGCCCCTTCTCCTTTACCTAGACGTTTTATGCACAGTTCTCTCAGCACAAATGCCTGATCCACCACAAGGAGTTCCTGATCTTTCCCTGGGTGCTGAGACACGTGTCCTCCCTTCTGTAGGTTCTGCAATGATAGGACCTCCCTCGGTTCTGGAACTGCAGAGCATGGGCAAAGCCCTCCATGTGCTTTGTAGCTTCAAAGATAATGGAATTCCTTTTCAATGTGTCCCAAGCACATTTTTTACCTCAGTATAGTTGCATCAATGTCGTAATGTATATTTTTTTATTCCAAGCACTTCTACTTTTATACCAAGCAAGTGGGCTCTAGCCAATGCTGATCCTTAGTGATGTGACAAACATGTACATTCCCATAGTAGCTGCCACATTTCCCCAGAGTTCCATTTAGCCTGAGTCTCTACATGAGCAATAGTTCAAATAAGCAATGAGTGTAGTTCCCATTTCTGATAGCCCTAATTGGGTAAACTGAGTCCCTTGGCAGCAAAGGACATCAAGAGTTTCATCAGTGACCAGGAATGTCTGAATCTGCTCTAGCGTGAAATGCCTTTGGAACCAGCCACCTTGACAATGACTTCAGTGCATTGGGAACAAAGACTGGATTATACACAATAAATTAAAAGCATCCATAACCTTAAGAACTTACAACTGTACAAATCATTTTAACTGGTATAGGGACAAAATCAGCAAACTAACTTTCCAAAGGGGCCAACAACCCATCAAATAGTGCAGACCCAGTTTTCAATGTAGTTTCCTAGTAAAATAAAGAGAAACAATAGACAGTTACCAGAAGCTTCTAGAATTGTCTATGCTACTCATTTGGAAACAGAAGTTATTCCTTTGGACCGAGTTTCCTGGACAATGCAAATCCCCATTCACATGGGATTCTCATGAATGCATGTGAGTTCTCAAGCTTAAAATTGAATTTCATGTGTGGACCAAGATGATGAAATCAATCCCGTAAGTGATTTCTATCCACATAGAAAATTTTATATTAATATAGATTTTAAACAATGTTCTATGAATAACATTAATGCTAAATAACCATCTATAAGAAAACCCTTTAAAGGTCTTTAGTTCCAGGGTAGTTTCTATATGAGGAACTTAGCCAGACAGTCCAATGTGATGGTACCAGGAGGTCAAAGTCAAAGTGAACTCAGAAGGTAATTCCAGATGAATTCTTACCTCTAAGCATTGGCTCTATGAGAAAAATTATTAGAATAGTTCTAGGGAATTTCTTTCAAATGATGCTCATATTTTTGGAATGCTCTGATACAATTATCAGGTAGCTGAATCTTCCAGTCAAAAAGGTAATAGAAACTCAACTCAAACCAACTTCAAAAATTAAAAATAAATGTAGATAAAGATACAGATGATACAAGTAGATGCAGGCAATATTAAAAACCTGGGCAGGATTATTTTGTTAACTCACAGAAACAAGGGCTGTGTTGAGGGAACCAGGACTGAGATCATGTAACCCCGTCCTCTGAAGAGCCAGCAAAGAGATAAATGTGTAGATTTTGGAACCAAAGTAACTGATTTCTTGCCTGGTCCTTTTACTTACTAACTTGTGACCTTGAGCAGTTGCTCACTTTACTATGCCCCATTTCTTTATCTAAAATTAAGACAACAATAGTAGTTAGCTCAAGGGTTATTAAGAGAACTAAATGTATGTTTGGCATGGAATTGTAACATTACTAATAGTATCTCTGCTTCTTCCACTTTTCCTTTCTTTGACCTAATTCTTTCCTGCAGAGAGCCCTCACCACATGGCAGATTCCTAAGTAGTTCCGGTTTAGAATTCCCAAAAGAGAAAGAGCTTCTTCACTCATAGTTCATATGTAGGTCCAGGAGAAGGACTCATATTTGTTCTCTCTGAGTCATGCATCCACCTCTTGAGCCAAAGATAGTTGCTAGAAAGATCAAATGCTGGACTAGGAAATGTGGCAAAGGTGGAGACAGACTCTATCACTGGAGGAAGAGATGAGAAAGCTTACTGGACACACCAAGCAGTAACATCACAAGTTCTCAAAGGTCCCTGCAGGGATACGCGCCCCCTCTTCCCAGGTGGGAATCACTGAGAAGTGACTGCTGTTCCCACAAAGAACTACTTTCACATGATGCAATTGAGTATTTACCTAATGTAATGTGTTACTTTCTTATTTGATGTCTACAATATCACCAGAAAGGAAATGTTATTCACATTGAACACGTGCAGAAGCAGAAGTATGAAGAGTTTTTTTTCAATGTTATGAGTTTTAGAACATAGATTTACAGCAGTGGGGACTTTGTTTCGTGAACATTTGAACCCACAGTGACTAGGATAGACCCACAAGCAGTCCATGTTCTTTGCAGAGCCCTGGCTGGTGTGGCTCGACTGGTTGGAGTGTCATCCCATATACCAATAGATGTTTTTCTCTCTTGCATCTCTCTCTCTCCTCCCTCCCCCTCTTCCTCTCTCTCTTCCTCTCCCCCCCTCTCCCTCTCTCTCTCCCTCTTCTTCTCTCTGTAAAATCAATAAACATATTACAAAAACTCTTTGTAGACTAAACAAAGGAATGCATGAAGTGGCCCATGATTCCACAGCTGGTAAGTGGTAAAGAGGTCAATTAAACCTGCATGACCCAGGCCCTGGGTCACTCTGCCCATCACCATTGAGGTAGAGGTCAGCCTATTGCATTGCTCAGGGCAATTGAGATAGAAAAAAATGTTTTAGTTTGTTTTTCAGAGAAAGCCACTGTTGAAATAGAACTATCTCGCCACGGAGGGTAACACACTGAATGCATGCACAGCCGTGGT
Organism: Micronycteris hirsuta; assembly: GCA_004026765.1. Classification (NCBI taxonomy): domain Eukaryota; kingdom Metazoa; phylum Chordata; class Mammalia; order Chiroptera; family Phyllostomidae; genus Micronycteris; species Micronycteris hirsuta. The sequence goes on along the minus strand of PVJI01007664.1, from coordinate 67,094 downwards.
CATATCAGCACAGAGCACACCCATCTCAGCTCAGATCGTTGACATGAAGGGGAGGCAGAGAAGCTGAACTGTGGAGCTGGGGATGATGTGGCAGGTTGGGAAAGGTCCTTATAAAAGACTAGCAAATTCTTCAACGCAGGAGACTGGTGTGAGACAGTGGGGAACGTGGGGGAGGAGGAAGGACCCTGCTGGGGCTGGGACAGTGGAAGGGAGGGTGAAGAAAGGGAAGGACAGAGGAGCCGGTGGCTTCAGGCTCTGAACCCATACTCCCCATGTTCCCTAAATGGGAATGAGGCCAGCCCACCCCCAGGGCCCTGGGAGCGCCAGCAGCATCCTGCACTTGGCCTGAAACAGTGAGGGGAGAACTAGATGATCTTGTTTGGCAGCCTGTTTTGAGGATGGTTTAGCTGGAAGGAGGCACCTGTTTTATGCCAACGAACACATTCTCTTGTCTTAGAGGGAGTCCTTAGTATAACGGGGCTGTGAGGGGAAGAGTGCGCGGGGTAGGGCACATCTTCCCAGTCGACTTCCTGCTGTGGTCTAGGGCATTGCAAGGAAGTGGAGAATAGCAGACAGTTTCTAAGTTATAAGATAAGCAGGTTAACTGCATATGAAATATCCATCTAACCTTCCGTTATACCACCCACTTGAGAAATACAAACTGTGAATTCACAAGGAAAATTGTGATTAAGTAAAGCTGGTATTAAAACCACTCATTAAGAAGGAAAATGTATATATATTTTCATTATATACAATATATATGGTCTCATTATATATGCACATATATACATGTTATCTCTATGTGTTCTCTCTACATATATAGTCTCTCTATATATGTATACATATGTACACATATAAAAATGTATTGATATACTCATTTTATATGATGAGAATGTATATAATTTTCCCTCGAATGAGACTTTAATAATAAACAATATACATTTATCATGTAAAAACAATATATATTACATAATAAAGCATAATAATAAGTAATAGTAAAGGTATTTAATATTATTACTCACTCACGATGTGAACATTGTACCTAAAGATACTCGCACACATTCTCATCATGAATGGAAATGCCTGTCCCTCCTTCTCTGCATATTCCATAGGTACACTCCCTCCAGCCTCAGCTTTCTGTTTCCGGAAGAAGGGAGAGTGGCAGGAAGGAAAGGATGAGGAAAGTGGAGAAAAGCGATACAACTGACGAAAGGGGCGGACGGCAGGTTGAACATTTCAAAGCTCAGGACATTTTCAAGCTCCACTTTCATCTCAGCAGCAGAATGTCCAGATAAAAGCTATACTGCAGTTTCCTCAGAGGCTCTCTGTGAGAAAAACCGCTTTGCACATTATGAAATCACTGGTCTGACTGCTTAAACATATTTGAACTTTCCAAAAGAGAAAAGCTCTCAGCATCTGTGAGAAGCCCAGGGACCGTGGCCCTACATAAAAGGAAGCTATAAAGCCTAATGAACATGGGACTCTCTGCCGCCTGCTACACTATAAAATTTTATCTCTTTAGAACTCACTTTCCATGTAAATGAAATGCTTATTGCTCACGTTAAAGAGCTTCAGATAAAAGGGATTAAACTTGGTGGCAACCCCAGGGTACCTTTGTGCACAGTGGCTAGCATTTTAGAGCCATGTGGGTCCCTGAAGAAAGGAATTAGAGCAGGAGAGAGCCAGCTGCTTGAAAGATGTGCATTGCTCTTGCATCCTACAAAAGAAAGATAGACTCCCGGGTAAGAGAAATATTAGAGGCATATGGGAGGCCAGGCCTTCCAGACCCCTTTCATATTTCAGGTGAAAAGACCCCCAGGTAAGGGGAGGAGGTCTCCAATCCACAATTCCTCTCCCCTCCTGTGTCACCAGCTTCTTTCTCCTCAAGGTGACACAGCGTCACCATCCACATCATCTGCATTCACCCTGCCATTTCAAAAGAGCGATCTAAGAGTGGCTCCTGCCCAAGTTCATTCCTGAGTTTGCTGTACCAAATCTGTCCCCACTTTCTCACCTGCTATTTGTTCATATCCTCTTCTAACTTGTAACCATGTAGCCACTCTGACTTCCTACAGTCAACTTTCCATGACGGCCAGACCCATTTTTAAAACATGTATCTAATAATGTCACTCTTCCACCCAAAATTTTTAAATGGCTTCCCATGACACTCAGAATAAAATCCAGAATCTCCACGATGGCCTTCTGGAACCCATGTGAGCTGCCTCCTGGCCCATCCTCATCTCTGAATTCCCTCCAGTGTTTCCCAGGAGACCTTTCTGCTGTTCTCTGAACATTCCAGTTGCATTCTTACTTCGGCCTGGTACTTGTTCCTTCTACTTGGAATCCCTTTTTCCGAGGTCAACCCGCAACTCCCTAATCAATGCCAGTCTCTGCTCTCAGGCCCTCAAAGAGGGTTCCTTCACTCTCCACCTAAAATAGCCATGCCCCCTGCTTCATGACTGCTTCCCACGGCCTTGCTCACTTCATAGCAGCTGCCACTACCTGACATCTTGTTATTGAATTGCATCAGATCTAAAACATCATCAAATGTACAGCACTCTAATTTACACACCAATAATAAATAAAAATTTAGAAATCCACTGGCAATAAATAATAGCATGGTGTCTCAGTGGAAGTCACAAAAAATGTAAAAATCCATCACACCAACTTGCAGTGTTTGGAAACTTTTGTTAATGGTGGAGGGCTTGGCAATTTCTTCTGCACTCAGTTGAATTGTCTGGCTTTTGATAGGCATCATCTACTTGTGGTCACATTCTTTCCTTAGGTTCAAAAAAGCCTAATTGTTGCTTTGCAAAAAAAAAAAGGTGGAATTCATCCAACAACAAATATTTGCCTCTCTAATACCAAATTTACACTCCATTGCTGTGACTTTGGGTCTACACAATAACGTTCTGTTTCAAAGCCAAATCAAAATGCAAAATTTTTGAAATGTTTTAAAAGATAATCAAATTCACCCTGGCCAGTGTGGCTCAGTTAGTTGGGCATCATCCCATAAACGGAAAGATCACGGGTTTGATTTCCAGTCGGGACACATACTTAGTTGCAGGTTCCACCCCTGGTCAGGGCACATACGAGAGGCAACTAATCAATGTTTCTCTCTCACACAGATGTTTCTCTCCCTCTCTCTTCCTCCCTTCCCCTCTCTCTAAAATTAATAAGCATGTCCTCAGGTGAAGATTAAAAAAAGATAATCAAGTTCAACATTGGTAGCATCAGCAAACTCATACTGTTAACTCAGTTGACTGATGACAATACAATAGTTCTGGCCAAGTTTACACACGTGTAGGCTTGCCTGACAGCAGGTACAGCATGTCGTCTATTGTAAAATGCATCCCAACTTCAGAGATGTAAGAAGGGAAGATATCTTAGAATGAGTAAGCACAGTAAACACTCATTGTTTACTTGTTGTATCCCTCCTCCACTAGCATGAAAGGATAGCAAGGACTTGTTATATCCCTCTATTTTATCTCTGCATCCTGAGCATCTTAAGAAAAGGCTGGCACATAGTAGGTACTCAATAAAAGCTTGTCAAATGAATGAATGAATCATAACTCAGTGAACAAGCACTGGAAACAAAGGAAATTTCACTATATGCCAGACACTTTGAGGAATGGCTGCTAGAAGGTTGATGAGTCCATACTGAAACAAAAGTCAATCTGACATGAAAACTCCCTTTGCATTTAGGAAAGAAAAAGGGGAAGATCCTGGCAGAACTATTGAAAGCTTCACGACTTGGAGGGAGTGTGCTGAAGGCAATGTGTCACTGGGGGCTAGCCAAGGGGCACATCTGGATATATAGCACCAGTTCCTTGGCACAGAAGGTGATCCTAAATGGGAAGCTCATAATGCTACTTATCTCTCCTTACTCCTAACCCTGGCTGACATGCCAGAAAGAAAAACAAAACAGGATCACTGCACCACCAGGGTGCTAGTGAGCGAACCCAGGCCCAGCAAAGACTGGGGTTTGTGTCCCAGGTCATTGCTGAACCCAGCAGCAAACACAACAAGGCCATTACTTGGAAGAGAGGTGAAGTCTCCTGACAGGCTTTCTCCACCTTTGGCAACCTTCCTTCTCTTCCCCAGGTTTCCAGATCTCAGAGTTTATAAGTCCAAGCTATCATAAACCTAAAGCCTGAACTGTCGTGAACTTATACCTTTCCTTTGTTCTTTCATCTGGACAAGAATTCTTTAACCAGAATTTAGTGTCTTAATGAGTCCACTTCAAAGTCCAATATGGGGTAAGTGTGTGTCCGCTCTGGGTTCTAGTCTTTATTAGGTTGACAAGAAAGAAAGCCACCAGATACAGGAAAAGGGTACCACAATTCAAATTAAGAGAACTATCAGGGTAACTAAAAAATGTCTTCCTATGAAATACTGTGACTACCAGACACAGGACACAATTTTAGAAGCTGTCTACACATGTTCCAACTAAGATTTAGGGGTTCATTGAGGCTTCTGGTTTCAAAGGTCACCTAAGTAACATCCTCCCATGCAGCATTTTTTAGCTTCTTATTAAAACTGCAGCAAGACTCAAACAAGAAAAAAAACTTCCTGGTGATATTGTCAAAGAAAACAAACAGAGAATTTAATGCCACAATACAAGAAGAATTGGGTTTATTACGAGACAGATGGAGCTAGGTTGAGAAAAACGTATGCAGGCTATATTTTGTGAGGTAGCTTAGCTTTGCTTTATGGATCTCAGTGCATCTCAAAAGGACATTAGGGTCTTGAAAGTCCCACAGAGTGTGGTCCTGACTCAGGGAGGAAAGAACTCAACCAGCTAACTAGGAGCAAATCTAGATTTTTCTCAAGGCCAGCACTTACACACTTTTTGGACTCTCTTTAGGTAAAGAATACAAAATCAGATACAAATGAGATTTTGTTTAGAATGAGAAAATAAATTACAAGAAATCACACATTTTAAAAACTGAGGAATGTAATAAACATTATAGAAATTCAAAAATTTGCATGGTATTTTTAATAATTAACTGCCTAACATGATTCCATTAATACTTTCATTACATGTCTTGTCCAAACCCCTTTTGATCATATTTTCAAATAACAACATCCCAGGAACATTTCATAATACCATATAAATTGTTTGGATTATTGTAAATTGGGGAAATGTACACAATGTCTTTTTCTCACATGTAAGATACAGAAGAACTTTCCACAGGCTAGCTTTGGTTCCGTACATTTAAATCTTCAGGTTCCAGGTAACACAGTCATGAAGTGATGTGAGGTCATCTCTGGCCTCAGGTGTCTCAGTGAAGGGTAAGTTGGCACAGTGGGCAAGAGGAACTCCCCTAGAAGCCAGTCCTGCACCAGAACAGCTGGCAGCAACTTAGCTCAGGGAATGGATTGCAAACTCACCCGTACATGCCTTTAAATTCAGATTAAATGAACCCTCCTTACCCAGACCTCCAAAGCCCTGTGTCTGTGCCTTGCCCCTCAACATGAGGGGAAGTAGGATGGGTGATAAATGGGAGTGGAAAGAGACAGTGGGTGTTAACTGATTATCATCAAAATTTCATACTCATGCAAATTTTACAAAGACATGGGAGAATGGGGGCACTCTTCTAAGGTCCTCTCCAGGCCCATGGAAAGGGCTGGTGCAATGCCTGTAAGCCACACAGTTAGATTTGTCTCCCAGCCCGAGACCTGGACAGCATCCCTGTAGCCCCGGGACAGTGTGCTATGGAGGCAGGAAGACGATGGATCTCTTGGCCACCAATATCCCATCTCCCCAACTCAAATAAACCCAGGAGGCACGGCTTCCATGTAACAAGTTCAACAAGCAGTAGGAGAAAATAGACTGAGGTGAAATACAATAATAAGAGGTGAAAAATGATGGGCTTGAGCTAAAGAGCGGTTGTATAAAAAGAAGGGGGAGAAATGCAAAATCAAGAAGATAGAATTACTCAGCTAACATCCTCCATTTTTAGCGAAAGCCCTATGCTGGTAATGTAAAAAAAATATATAGATGGGGCTAGTGATCAGTATCTAAGGAGATTTAATTATGATCATGTTGACTGCAGGTATCAAAAACGGGCATGTCAAAGAAGCATATATCATTCACCAAGAATAAAAATCTGCATGTCCCACTGCAATGATTTTCTCAATACCTTCAAGCCTTCCAATACCCTCTGCTCTCCCTCTGAATGTTAAATATCTAGATACCCTGGAATAGGAGAGTCTTCAATAGCTTCTTACTGATCACCTGTGGGAGCCTCCACCTCACCCCTGTCCTTACTGAAATAACCACCTCTGTTCTCTTTCTCTCCCAAAATGGGAATACACCCTCTCATTTTTCCCCAATGCACAGCGCATGTAAAACTTGTGTGAATTTATTTTGCTGAATGTTTGAGGTTAAAGCACAGAGCAGGAAACAACCAAATATTGAGTATCAAATGTTGTTGTTTTTGATGGCTATGGCAGTCCCCTGCCCTGGCACGTTTCTTGCTGGGGCAATTCATCTTCAAGGCCAAGAGCACAGACATCTGGACTGTGTTGGTTTTCTAGAGTAAACTGGGGAATAGAAGACAATGGTGCTTTCTGTGGCCACCCAGATAAATATCCGACAAGTTACTTTACCTGACTGTTCTTTCATTTACTTACTTGCGGAGGACGATACAATTAGTACCCCTTCAAATAACAGAATGGGATTTGTAGAGGATCGAATGGGTTAATATATATAAACTGCTAACAATAGTGACTGGCACCTAAACATTAGCTCTATGACTTGCTATTTTTCTTGTCTCCTTACCCCAGTATGCCAAGAGCTTCATTGTTTTTAATTAACCTAAAAAATCAAAGGTAGCCTAAAGGTTTTTTAATGTAAGATTTGCTAAACGCTAATAAGTTGCATTCATAAGCTAGAATACAATTGTCAGAAATATGATCAAGATATATTCATATTAAAAACCAGAGTGCCGAGTGTTAAAAATAGATCACTGAGTAGTATATATGATATTATCCTATTTTACATAAATATATACTATACAATTTTGTGGGGAAAAGTCTGTTCAAGTAAATGTCAAAAATATAACTGGTTTTCCCTAAGATTATGGTGTGGGTTGCCAGTAATACCTGAATGGAGGTGTGTGTCCACAATATGTGTGTATATCTAGGCATCTGTGCAAAGCACAAAGATCAAGTAATACAGGAGCAACGACGTAAGCGAATAAAAGTCAAAGAACAAGCAGGAAAATTATTTGTTCCATATAGTGTAAGTGATGGGTTACTATCTTTAATAAATAAATAGTTCTTACAAATTAATATGAAAACACAACACCTCAAAACAAAAAGACATAAGCAAGCAATTTATAAAATAAGAAACACAGATAGCTAATAATTATATAGAAAACAGTTAAGCTTCATCTGTCATCAAATACAAATTAAATATTCTTTTTCACCTTTCAACATAACAGTTGTAAAAACTGATAATATCTAATTTTTGTTAAGGTAAGGAAAAGCAGATACAATCATTTACTGCCTGTGAGATATATATTAATGCAATCTTTCTGAAGGACAATACAGTGACATATTTTTAAAATGAATAATCATACATTCTGATGCAGTCATTTTAATTCCAGGAATTTTTATTAAGAAAATCATCAGCGATATAAAGGTATGTTTATCATAGAAACAAAATATAGGTAATTAACTAGGTCAACTGTGGGAAATATATAAAATGGGATATATGCTTTCCATAACATTTAAAGGTGTGGAAAGATGCTCACAGTATAATGCTAGGTGATAATAAATAGCAGATGAAGTAACATTGTGGTTCATTATTCTTCAAAGTAATTTGTGCAATGTAAAAAGAACTGGTACATTAGTAAGTTCCTGTGCATGGTCAAGTATGATAGTTTTTATTTTCCATACATTTCATTATTACCATTTTTTTGCATGACTATTCCTCTCATAAGTAGTGTATTAGTTTTTTATTGCTATAACAAATTACCACAACTTTAGCAACTTAATACCGATTCATTATCTTACAATTCTCTAGGATGGAACCCTCCATGTGTCTCACTTTGCTAAAATCAAGGTCTTGGCAAGGGTGCATTCCTTCCTGGAGGCGCCAGGGAAGAACTCTTAACTTTTCCAGCTTCTAGAGGCCACCCGCATTGATGGGCTTGTAGTTCCCTGCTTCATCTTCAAAGCCAACAACAGGAAGTAGGGCCCTTCTAACGAGGCCTCATTCCCTCTAACTTCTGTCTTCCCCTTCCTCTTTCAGAACATTTAGATCATCAAGGATAATCTCCCTTTTTTAAGGTCAACTGATAAGCAACCTCAATTCCATCTGCAACCTTAGTTCCCCTTGGCCATATAACAAGCTATTCACAGATTCTGGGCTTTAGGACCCGGGCCTCTTTGGAGGGGGAGCATTATGCTGATTACCACAAATGCTAAAAAGCAATAAACACTATTTCCATATAAACAAAAGTTCCATGAGGATGTACTTTAAGCATTCATGAAGTTTAACAAGTCAAAATGAGATCTTGTGCTGAATAAAGAAAAAATATTTAAGAATCCAGTGAAACTTACTGCCAGAATGTAGCTCTTTCTCCCCTTAACCCAGAGAAGCCTCATTAACCCTTTGACGAGTATCGCTTGGGGGCAGACTCGCTCAAGGGAATGATTGACAACACACTGAGAAGGGTCTCTGCTTCATCCTCACGGGGTTCTTGTCCTTTACCCCTTGCTGTAGACTGTATCCTTTTATTTCTTAGACAAAGTTGTTAACTGAGTCCTAATTTTATTTCATTAAAAACTGGTTTCTAGTATAAAAATTGTAATTGACTTCATATCATGCACCGATTTATCTATCACACTTTTCTAGTTAACCAAAAACGTAAGTGTTAAACCTCTCAGGTATCTAAAAGCCCATATCAAAATTCCAGTGACCATGCCTGTGAGAAATATCCCAGGCTTCAGGGTGAGGCTTAGAAGTTTAATGCCATGAAGAACTGGCAAGTATCACACGGTTTTCACACGACGTGTGTTATCGCTTATTTGAAATAGGTGCCTGATGAAGGCAGAGGATTGGACTCTGATGGTTTAAATCCTTTCAAATTCCCGGCTGCCCAAGTGGCCTTCCTTGTTCCAAGACAGAGCACAGGCTTGACTTAGGGGCCATGGCTCTGACTTGGTACTTCGCAGTCCCACTCACTGTCTGGTAGCTATGGGTCAAGATCCCTGGGCAAGCCCGCAGGCCCCCGGGGCGGAGGACACTGGAAGATGGCCTTGGTGAAGAAATCTCACCTCCCACATTCACACCTCACCTTCCTGACTTGGAAAACACCTCCCATTAATGAGCAAATCTGGCATCTGTCAGCTTTTGTAAGCAAGCATTTCACAAGGTTTACAGAAAAGTAAAGTAAACAGAGTTCTGAGTAACAAAAGAGTGGCGTTTATGCATTCTTTGATTCACTTTAAAGGATGGTATAAACTGACTTTTTAACCAAGCATTAGGCAAGATCTGGGCCCAAGCCATTCTATAATAAACAGTGACATGGCTATATTAAAATATTTACTTAGTGTGCTAAAGTGACTTATAGGAAGAGTGGCTACTACATAGAAGTCCTAAGTATTAAGGCGTCAGGTGCCACGGGCGGCATAAATATTCCATGTGCACTTGTTTATAGGAAAACCCCATCTGGATTTGACTAAACCAGCAGGCACCCTGCTGACCTCAGTTTTGCTATTGGAAAATATAACACAAGTGTTCTCTCATCTAGAATAACTACAGTGTTAAGTGCCAAATGACGGATGAGAGGGGATTGGCTTTTCTCAATAAAATCCAGGCACTCCATTGTGAAGGGTTTCATCGTCAGGGCTCCACGGCATTTATAGACCCTCAGGGCAGATATGCAGCTCGATGAGGCAGGGACTAGGTCAGGTTGACCACAGTCTGCCCATCACAATGGCTTGGCCACTACCCGTGCAGGCATGCTGGCCAGGATTGGGAAGACTTGGCCTGAGACGGTCCGTCCTCGTCAATGTCATCAATCCTCACCCCCACCCCAGTGCGCACCCCCCTTCCAGCCTAGTTATGTTGAGTAGTCATCAAGCAGACAGGCTGCAGACCAGGCCTGATGTGATCAAAGGAACACAGTATTTTGAGACAGAAAAACGAGATTTGTAACACTTCTCTTAGAATGAAGGAGAGAGAAGACAATGTATATTGATAAGCACTGTGTTAGATGCTTTTCCTATGTTATCTCATTGATATCCTCATGTCAATACTTATGGTACAGGCAGCACTTTTCCGCCAAATAGGTTCACGTAAATGGTTCCAGGAAATGAAAGGCCGGCCCTTGGTCATCCCTTAGATGAACACATCAACCTTCTCTGAAGGTTGACCCAAGTTTAGTGGGAGCAATAAAAACAATGAGAGTAGAGCTATCCTCTAGAACTAATAATTTAATTGGGGAAAACTGCTTCTGCATGAAAGGATGCATACCAAAGAGTGCAGAGCTCCAAAAGATAGAAACTCAAATTGAAACTAGACTGTTAACTGAAAGCTGAAATCTCTAGGTGACCAGATAAAGCAGCTCCCTCCTCCTCCCCTTCCACAGGACTGCAAACCTCTCCCTGTTGAATTTGATTAATAGATTTCTTTTTACTCATCCACTCACTCAACAAAGATGTAATGAGTAGCTGTCCTGCGTGGAGCCTTTTCTAGACAATAAGGATACAGTGATAAGCAAAGTGCATCCCTCCGTGGAGCGGACCTCTTGGCAGGAGGACAAATAAATGTATGATTACATATTTAACATAATTTCAGGTAGTGATATGAAAGGGAAAATTAAGCAGGATACAGGAGTAAAGAGCAACTAGGAATGCCATTTTATGTAGGGTAGTTAGGTAAACCAAAACTATTAGTTTAAAAGGCATTAGAATCAGGAAAAAAAGTTAATCTAATTTACTGTCTTTGGTATCATAGCTTCACGTTTAAATTATTCAACTGCACCATGACATGAAGGAAAATATACTAAACTGAGAGTTACTTGGGACTCTGCTCTAAGCTTTAACATTAACTTATTAGGTAGTCCTGAGAAAACTACCATTTCATAGATGGGAAAACTGAGACCCCGAAAGGCTGTGCCCAAGGCAGCAAAGTTGCGATGAGCCTATAAGGTGTCTTCCCACACTGTATTTCTAGAAATGTGCTGTTCAATTTGGAAGCCACTAGCCACGGTGAGTATTTTCGTTTAACTTTATTAAACTTTAAAATATTCAAATTCAGTTCCTCAGTTTCACTCGCCATATTTAACTTGAGCAAGAGCCGTAAGAGGCTGGTGGCCGCCACACTGGACAATGCAGACTACGGAAGAGTTTCTCCACTCAGAAAGAGAGGAACTCGTTCTAGAGCTCTGTGGATTCTGGTAGCTCTTGAGAAAAGTAAAAAAATGTGCTTACACATTTTCTATTTCTACCAAATGATTTGGCATTTTAGAAACAAATCATTTTGGGTGGTTTTAATCCAGGAATTTTATGCCCTCTTGTCTTTGATGCATGGAAACAACAAAATGCTTCAGAAATAATACCATCTATAAAATGTTCTTGAACAAAAACAATTAAAAACATAGTCTAACTGCTTGAGTGACAAAGAAGTTTAAAGAGCCCCAAAATGGCAAAATCAGAGTACAAAGAGTGTATAGTGTGCACAAAAAGCAATTAATGCAAAGATCTATCTAAATAAATGTGATTGCAATTAAATGCAATCTCCTCTAGAAAACTCAAAACATATAGAACGTAAAAGGAGGGGACTGGACGGAAGAGGGTGAAGAGATTAGGCAAACAACATATATGCGCAGCCCTGTGACACAGACGACAGCGTGGTGAGGGCCAGAGGGAAGGGGTGGGGTGGGCACTGGGTGGAGATGGGCAAAGGGTGAGGAATAGGGACCTCTGTAACAGTGTCAACAATACGAATAAAGAATAATTAACATATAGTCTGGATTTTAAAATAAGAAAAGCTAATTAAGCTGCACAGCGATACTCACAGTTGACCTTGGGCGTGAGGTGGCCTCGCTAATGTAGTCATGGTGAGAGTGTAAATGGGTGCAGCTCTTGAATGAGTATTAATGACTTTGAAATCGTTAAACTCCTCCCACCTTGTTGTTCTAGGAACATAATCCTTATCGGTAACAATCCTAAGAACATATAAATATCACCAGCAAAGAACGCTTTGCCTACTAAGGTTTTCATGGCAACACAATGCATATAACTCAAAGAAAAATTAAAAATATATTCAATAAAAAAGGAATAATTGAATTCTAGCATACCCATAAAGTATAATTTCATGCAGCCATTAAAAATCATGATTTTGAAAGAAATTAATAACATGGAAAAATGTTTATAATGTGACGTTACAGGCAAAAAATGAAAAAACTATAATAGCTAACTTTTATTCAGTGTTTAGTAAGTGCCTTATCTAAAGATTTTTGGTATATTGCATCATTTACCTCTCAATGTACCTATAAGCAGCAGTTAGTACCAATATTGTCTCTGATATACCATTGAGGAAACAGAGCCCTATAGCTAATTTGCCCTGTGCCCCATAAATAACTAAGGGACAGAGCCAGGCTGTGGATGCGGGCCCATCTGATGCAAAGTCTGTGCTCCTGACTGCCTCCTCCACAAGAGACAATTCTCTGAGCAGCATGACTTCAGCCATATTAAAAAAAAAAAAATTTATACACATTTAGAAGAAAACCCTGACTAGAAAATACCCTGAAATCTTAATGGTTACTGTCTCTGAATGATGAGGTTACAGATCACTTTCATTCTCTTCTTTAGATTCGTCTTTATTTTTAAAACATTCTGGCAGTCAACATTATTCAGTAATTGAAAAAAGTTTAATGAAAAAGAGAGGTCATCTTCATACACAGATTTGTACACCAAAGGGGAAAAATAATAATTCAAAAGGCAAAGCTAAAAATGGAATTCCAAAGTGTTGCCTGGAAATTAGTGGGAGTTCAAAGGAGTTAAATAAAAGATGGAAAATTGGAGACATGCCATTGCTAAATCTCTAAGCTCTTCCAAAAGGTTTCTGTTTGCGGTTGTTGGTTTCTATCTATCAGCCCTTGATTTAACTGATGAGCATTTATACAAGACCGAGAAGTCAGAAGCCACTCAGAGGCTCCAAGCTTACGAGTCTGCCTACTTGTTGTTATTTTGTTTTAATGGGTTTGTTTATTGGCCTACCAAATGAATTTACTAGCAACGGGCCTTTTTTCTCTCCCTCTCAATTTTATTATTATTATTTTTTAAATCAGGCAACACTTTGTTGAATCAACCTGACCCTGAAGAATGCTTGCTGGCGCATTGTCCAAGAATTCTAGCAGAAGTTTGTATGATTATCTTTATGAGTGAGTACAGTTTAGTCTAGTCTTTTTTCTTTTTTTTTATTTGTCAAATAGCATGGTCACACATAGTCCCCAGCAAATATGAGAGTTGGTCTTACCTTCTATTGGGTGTTCATCACCGTCATAGGCCATTAAAGACAACTTCACACACTGCAGAAGAACCACGGAAAAGCCTTGGACATATTTGTCATCCTCACGATCACATTTTAGTTTGCCAGTAGTTCCTCTGTGGCATCTGGAGGAGGGTCCAGTGCTGTTGTCCTTGCTCAATACTCAGTTCCAGGGAGGCACATTCTAACTCCTAGATTCAGAATCGAAACAATGCCGTGGGAAGCAGTGTATTATTAAACTTTAAGGCGTTCGTTTCTCCGGGCCTGTACTAATGATGTGAATTAGCATCTTTATTTCATCACGTTCTAGACCTAACAAAACAATTCATGTGGGAGGTAGAATGGGTTGATGCAAAAAGCTCAGGAATTAGAAACACGCAGACTTGGGTTTGAATCCTACATGATCGTTTACTAGATAAGACCTCTAACAGTGTTTAACTGCTTCAAGTCTTGTTTTCCTACACGTTGCAGTGTTGGCATCAAGATTCAAAATCTAACACGTACAATACCAGCATGGTGCCTGGCACACAAGATATGCTTACCAAATACGCCCCCTCTTCCCATCCTCATTGCTCTCAGACGCCCACCTGACCAACACCGAGCTTCTTGGAATCTGAAGCAGTTAGGGTAGTTTCAAGACATGGTTCTTTGTCTTTATTTAATCAAGTCTGAGAGAGCTTCTTTGGGGTGAAAAGCATTGCATTTCTAATGATAGGAGAAGGCAGAACTTCCACTGAACTTCACTCTTGGTTCCGGTTTCCTTCCATGCGATATCATGCCCTAAAGAATTAGACTGTAAAGCACCCATGGAAATCAGCATTACCTGTGCCCTGCAATGGCCCAGCCCATCAGTGCCAGCATTTGGGCGCAATGCCCCAGATGACTCCAGTCTTCTTTTCGTCTGTGATCCTCATCTTACGAGTGGGAGATGCTGCAGATTGTTAGTCTCCTTTTCACTAGCCAACATGGGCCCAAGCTTATTTAACTTGCAAATTTGGCTTCACGCCCTCATTTTATAGTCTACAAGGTGCTTTGAAGTTATCACATCTTCCTGACCCTGTGTAGCAGACTGGACAGGTTGGGTTAGGGTGAGGTAGCAAACATATAAAAATTCTCAGAATCTAAAATAAGGAGAGTTTATTTCTTGCTCATGCAAACTGCAGATGGGCTAAGGGCTCTGTTCCAAGGCCTTTCTCACTCTGGGACCCAGGCTGATGCAGCATTTACTTTAAGGAACTTTGCCAGTATCTGCAACAAAAAGAAAAGAGAAATTCACGTTCATGTTTGAAACTTATACCTGAAGACATCATATCACATTTCAGTGACTGAAAATAAGGCATATAATCATGCTAGAATTTGAGGGGGCAAAAACAGACCACCATCACATGTCTTAAAGAAGAAATAGAACACTTTGACAGTATATAGTAGAAGTAAGAAGTTGGTTCTCGTGTCATGAAAAGACCTTACATCTCTGAAAGATTTGCTAATTAGGTAAGGTATGCTGATGTAGACTCATTTTAAAAAATAAATACACATCTAAGGAAAAAGGAATTGGTAAGCTAAACTTATTTAAATTAAATAATTTTTCTGCTCCACAAAAGACATTTTCAAGTGAAAGAGAAGACAAGGCATGGACTGAAAGAAAGTATTTGCACAAGACATGTCTGAAAAAGAACTGTTATCCAAATATACCAATAACTCTTAAAAGTCAACAAAGAAAACAAACAACCCAATTAAATAATAAGCCAAAAACCTTAACAGACACCTCACAAAGTAGATATGTAGATAGCAAATAAGCACATAAAAAGAGGCTAAACATCAAGACACCTCACAAAGAAGATATACAGATAGCAAATAACCCCATAAAAAGAGGCTAAACATCGTATATCATTAGGGAATTGCAAATTACAACAATGAAGAAACACTGCAGACATACTAGAACGGTCGTAATTCAGAACACACCAACTGCTGAGGAGGGCGTGGGGAGTAGGAGCGCTCCCCCACTGCTAGTGGGAGCGCAAAATGGAGCAGCCCTTGGAAGACTGTTCCTCAGTTTCTTATAAAACTAAACGTACTCTTACCATGTGGCCTCAAAATTGCACTCCTTGGTGTCTACCCAAATGAGCTGAAAACTTACATTGATGCAAAAACCTCCACCGAGATGTTTACATCAGCTTTACTCATAACTCCAAAACCTGGAAGCAACCAAGACGCCTTGCAGTAAATGAATGCGAAAATAAGCTGTGCTGCATCCGGACAGTGGAACTTACTTCAGCACTACAAAGAAGTTGGTTCTCATGTCATGAAAAGACCTGAAGGAACCTTGCAACCTTGTGCACATTACTAAGTGAAAGAAACTAGTATGAAAAGGCTCACATTGTATGGTTCCAGCTATGTGACATTCTGGTAAAGGCGAAAAAACTGTGAAGACCATGGAAAGATCCAGCCCTGGCTGGAGTGGCTCACTTGGTTAGAACGTTGTCCCACAAACCGAAGGTCCCTGGTGGGGGCTTGTCCCCAAGGCAACCGAGCCGTGTTTCTCTCTCACATCGATGTTTCTCTCCTTCTCTCCCTCCCCTCTTCCCTCATTCTCTAAAATCAATAAGCATGTCCTCAGGTGAGGATTAAATAAGTAAATAAATATTAACTAACTAAATAAGAGATCTGTGGTTGCCAGGGGTTGGGGGAGGAAAGGATGACCAGGCAGAGCATGGGGGACGTTTAAGGCAGTGAAACCACTCTGTATATACTACACTGGTGGACACATGTTAGTACAAGTTTTTCCAAATCCATACAACGCACGACACCAGCAGTGAACATTAATGTAAACTATGGACTCTGGGTGATAATGACGCAACAGTGTAGCTCCATCATCTTGTGTAGGTTGTAACAAGTGTGCCACTCTGGTGGGAGATGTTGATCATGGCGGGTGGGGGTTGAGTGGAGCAAGGGCAGGGGGCTCTTATGGAGATCTATAAAAACATTTCTGTACCGTTGACCCACTTTTGCTGTGAACCTAAAACCACTCAAACAACTAATTATTATTTAAAATAAACACGTCTTAGAGGTTAAATGGCTTGGGTAACATCATTCAAAAGAGCACCTGGCACATGGTAGATAATAAAGGTTTGTTGAACAAATGAGTGAAGGCACACATGAATTAATGAAAACGTAAAATGAAGAAAGCCAGGGTTCAAATACAGGGGACCCGATTCCGGATACAGGGGGCTTTCTGTTCACACGATACAGCTATCCGGGCCCTCTCTCACTCCTCCCTGACCCAGGCCTCCAGCAGTTATCTTTCACCCCAGCACCGCTTCTGGGTTTGTGAAAGAACTGGGATTCCCGAGTTCTAGAGTGGCCAGCAGCAAGCAGTCACCCCTGTGGCACCACACAGGCATGTGCACATACACACATGGACACAGGATCCACGATAAACTTGGAATGAGAGCAGTGACTGCACAGGGCAGCAAAAGGGAATAATCCACCTAAGTTGAACCGGAAACCTGTACCAAGGATGAAGTTGCAGTAGTGATGACTGAGTCTACAGAGTGCTATGGTTTCCACTCTTGTTCCACATAGACAGTGTCGCTGCCCAGAGGTGTTACTATCCTGAAGAGACAGCTGTGGCACCTGGGCTTCACTGGAGAATCCAGGAGACTGAATAAATCAAAAAATGAAAAAGAGGCAGACAGACAGAGAGCATTTAATTGAAACGCCTCTGGTACCAGGCAGAACAAAGAGAATAAAAAATTCTTCATCTATGAGAATCAAAAACTGCACATGAGCCAAATACATCTGTTGAATGTCGAAAGTGACAAAACACAGCTCAGAGAGAGAACGCACTGAATCATTTAAAAAATTCTTAAGAAACTTAACAAGTACATCTAGACACTGCTCAAGTATGTGCTCTGGTGGCTCATGGAAACATCCTGGGCAAGTGATTCAAAGGGCTTGAGAAATGCAGCCTCTTTGCTGGGATGAGTCACCGTTGAGGAGACAGCAGGAACTCAAGGTAACTGTTCACTGGGAGTTTCTTCGGCTCATATAGAATCCTGTATGTTGTGTCTAGAAGAAGACATCAAGGCATTTGGGTACTGGTGTGGGAGGGAAATGGATGAAAGAAAAAAAGGCAGATTATTTTGACATTTTTAACTTATTTTTAATGGATAATACAGTCACGATTCAAATTTTTATTTTATTATGTTATTTATTGAATTTATTGAGGTGACATTGGTTAATAAAACTCTATAGGTTTCAGATACAGAATTCTGCAGTACATCATCTGCATATTGTCCTGTGTGTTCACCACTCCAAGTCAAATCTTCTTCTGTTACCACTTCTCCCCTCTTTATCCTCCCTACCTCCCCCCAGCCCCATTTCCTTCTGGTAATTGCCATATTGTTGTCTGTGTCTATAAGTTGGGGGCGGGGTTGGCAAAATTTTAAAAGTAAGAAGTTGTGTAAGGTGAAAAATCTCCCCCACTCCTGTCCCACCCACCAAATTCCCCTCGCCAGAATCAATGATGAATTCCTAGCATATTCTTCTACACATAATTTTTTGAAAATGCAAACAAATATATTTTAAGTTTTCCTTTAATTCAAATACAAATCTATTTTATAAACTATTCTGCCCCTTAAAATAGAATTTGGAACCTTATCTTAAAATTGAACACATATAAAAATCAATGAAATAACTCTGTTTCATATGGCCATTAGAAAAGTACAGAGAAATAAAAAAAAAGGAACTTCAGTAACTTTTGAACCCGGTATATTCTGACTCTGTCCCCTTAAGGGAAACATCCTTTGAAGATAAAAAATAGTGTAAAGACATCTGAATTTTACTTAGTTTATTTGTTGTTTGGTAGTGGTACAGAGATAGTTATTCTGAGACTATTTTTAGTGTATTGCAGAATAGAGAAAAATAAACAAATGGATGTATTTGGAAATCATGGGCCCTCGTGTGAAGGAGGAAAATAGAACTGTGAAGAAAGTGAGAAAGAACCTTGTGGTTTGGATAAAATGATACTATGGACTAAACGTTCACATTCCCCCCAAATTCATACGTTAAACCCCTAAACCCCGATGTGACGGCCTCTCTCCTTGACATTCAGATGGCTGCCCTTTTGCTCTCTTTGCATGTTTTTTTCTCTGTACATGCAAACCCCTGGTGTCTCTTTATGTGCTCAAATGTTTTCCTCTTTGACTTTATTTAACTGTCATTACCTTTCTAAAACCCTGTCTCCAACACTCTCACACTCTGAGGCGCAGGGTTTACGGCTTCAGCACATGAATTTGGTTTGGGGGGGATGGTGCACAATTCAGCCCATAACAGATGTGATCTTAAACACAAAGTAAATTACAGTGAGAAGTCTGGCAGCCACTACCTTAAACAAATGAGCAAACTCGGCATCGTTATGAGCATCTCTGTAGTATTCTTGACAAAAATGTTTTACCTGAATCTCATGAGAAAATAATTGAATAAATCCAAATTATGAAAATTTCTACAAGACAATTGGCTGGCATTCTTCAAAAATGATCATCGTCATGAAGTAGTCTGAATAGGTACATAGAAACAAAAAAAAACATGAAAGCCAATTCTAAACACTGTATCCCACCCCCACCAAAAGAAAAGGCTAGAAAGAACATTTTAATGATAGCCAAGGCAGAGCGAACAGTACGTTAGATGATACTATTGTTGCAAAGCTAAATTTCTTAGGCGTGTGGTGACGTGGCTTTGTTTTTAGGGATGAGTGTCATGATGTCTACAATTTATTTTCAAGCAGTTTCATTAAAATGTCTGTAATTAGCCCTGGCTGCTGTGGCTCAGTGGATTGAACACCGGGCTGCGAATCAAAGGGTCGCCAGCTCAATTTCCAATCTGGGGTGGTGGGCCGGGTCCCCAGCAGGGAGCACGTGAGAGGCAACCTCACATCAATGTTTCTCTTCCTCTCTTTCCCCCTGCCTTCCCCTCTCTAAAAATAAATAAATAAAATCTTTTTTAAAAAGTGTAATTAATGACTAATGAGTCTAGATGAAAATTTTATATGTATCTTAATATTCTTATAACTTTTCTGTCTATTTGATATTTTTAAAATGTAAAATTAGAGAAGATAGATGAATCAATCGATCGATAGATGATAGATAGTTATACAGATAGAAAGAATCCACATCTTTTTAGGAGAACTCCCTAGCATATGTAAGAAGTATACTGGTTATGTTTCACATCTGTCGAATGCACTTTTTTCTATTGTGTATCTATTATTTGATCAGTTCCCTACCACTGAATATTTGGATTATCTTTAATATATTTAATTAAAAGCAATGGTGCAAAAATAACCCTGCACATACAACTTTTTGGATATGTGCAAATATATCTTTAGGACAAACCCCTAGAAGAATTGCTAGATTAAAGCTCTTTATTGATGACTGAAAGTGGGTACTGAGTTTCTGGGTAAAACAGGTTTTTTTTTCCATCTGTTGGGGTTCCAAAGCAACATGAAACAAGCCAGTTTAAAAAGCAAGCCTCCTTCGTTCACAATGAATAACTGTTTTCTTTACCTCACTGGTTTAATTCAAGACGTGAATTATTTAATTTTAAATGCAAAACATCTAAGGCAGTGTGTTGTATAAAATGGATATGGGCATTCACCAAATGTGTTGGAATGAATGAGTGAGTGAATGAATGGAAGCTTCTAGACACTAGAAGCATTAACTGTGGAATTATAAAATAAACACATCTTTCCTCCCCACATTCCAAAGAGGCTGTGAGAATCTTAATGGCATCTCACTCTAACATACTCACAAATTAGATATGAGGGCACATCTCCCGTGGATCTCATCCAAGTCACCAAAATGACTTCCTTATAACGGACTCCGCAGACAGAATTATAGTGCGGCGGGTGGGGACGGGAAGTTTACAAAGCGCTGGCTTCTCCAGCTCCCTGCCTGCGCGCTGCTGTGAGGTGGCTCCTCTCTCCTCTGCTCTCCAATCTCTCTTTCACTTTGTTCTACTTGAGGGCTATTTGGAAGGACAGCAAGTTTAGATCTCACCATAGTCGGAGCCCATTGAGTGCAGGAGATACAGGATGTTGAGGCAAATCACTTTATCCGTTAAAGGTTTTATGTTATCATCTGTGAAAAATTAAATTAAATTAAAAAATTAAACATTTGGAAAAAAGACTTGAAGCACTAAGATATCTTCCCACATACTGTAGCTCTTGGTGAACTTGTTATTGATCATATAATGTGTAGTAATAATAACCGCACAGGAAACAGGAGCAAAACTTGCGTTAAAATATCAACAAACATTTTATGCTGCTGCCCCCTTTGTTGAAAATTAATTGGCCATAGAGACTTGGGTTTATTTCTGGGCTCTCTATTCTGTTCTATGTGTCTGTTTTTATGCCAGTACCAGGCTGTTTTGATTACAGTGGCCTTGTAATACAATTTGATATCAGGAATTGTGATCCCTCCTACTTTGCTCTTCTTTCTCAGCATTGCTATTTGGGGTCCTTTATGGTTCCATATAAATTTTTGAAGTGTTTTTTCTATATCTGTGAAATATGCCATTGGTACTTTGATAGGGATTGCTTTGAATCTATAAGTTGCTTTGGGTAGTATGCACATTTTGATGATGTCGATTCTTCTGATCCATGAGCATGGTATATGTTTCCATTTGTTTGTGTCTTCCATGATTTCTCTCTTCAGTGTTGTGTAGTTTTCTGAGTACAGGTCTTTTACCTCTGTGGCTAAGTTTATTCCTAGGTATCTTTGTTGTTGTTGTTGTTGCTATATCAAATGGGACTTTTTTCGTCAGAAAACTAAAAATGAAACTGCTTTTTGACCCAGCAATTCCACTGCTGGGATTATACCCTAAGAGCCCAGAAACACCAATCCAGAAGAACATATGCACCCCAATGTTCATAGCAGCACAATTTACAATAGCCAAGTGCTGGAAGCAACCTAAGTGCCCATCAGCAAATGAATGGATCAAGAAACTATGGTACATTTACACAATGGAATTCTATGCAGCAGAGAGAAAGAAGGAGCTTATACCTTTGCAACAGCATGGATGGAACTAGAGAGCACTATGCTAAATGAAATAAGCCAGGTGGTGAGGGACAAATACGATATGATCTCACCTTTAACTGGAACATAATCAACAAAAGAAAAAAGCAAGCAAAACATAACCAGAGACATTGAAATTAAGAACAACCTAACAATAGCCAGAGGGGAGGGGGGAGGGGACTGTGGGGAGAAGGGTTTTCAGGAACTACTATAAAGGACACATGGACAGAACCAAGGGGGAGGGTGGAAGCAAGGGAGAGAGGTGGGTTTGGATGGGGTAGGGGAAGGGGAGGGGAGAAAATGTAGACAACTGTAATTGAACAACAATAAAGTAATTAAAAAATATCAACAAATACAATATAACAGGATTATTACATACATCAGAAGAGGAGGACTTTCAAAAGTCAGGTTCCCACATGAGCTCCTTCTTAATCCAGTTTTAGTAATTATGGTTCCTCTAGGGAAACAGATGTCATACAAGTCAAGTATAAACCTGCTCCCAAACTGAGAGGTCACTTGCATTGTTGCAACATGCCACTAGCTGACTATATGAAGCATGATTTGCTGAAGATTTATAACCTACAAAATGCTCTAAGTGCTGATGCAGACGATGCAGACTAGAAAGCTTTCTCAATTCCACCTCTAACTCTTGGTTTGTGATTCTTTCCAAGTGAGACATCTATAAAATAAAATGTAATAATACCTCACCTACCAGTTTCTCGAATCTTATTTCCCTGGTGGGAACCACTTATCATTCAAGTCTTAGGTCTTCCTAATGCTAAGATTCCCTTCTCAAGCTAAGACAGGTTGTCTCAAGGAATCACACACTAGTTTTTATATTTTAACGAAAAGGTAAGAAAAAAAAATGGTTTCTTGAGTAGAAGAAGCAAAATCACAAAAAGAATAGGAAGACAAATTTTCACAGGGGCATTTCAAGGAACTGGTATGTTTGATTCACTAAAAAAAGAAACCAAAGGAAGAACATGGCAGCTGCTTACAAATACACAGAGAGCTAACAAGGGAGAGATGGGTGGGGTTGGTTTCTTATGGACCAGGAGAGCAAGAATTTGCATGGTGACATTTTCAGAGTGGAAGATCTTAGTTCAGTTTGATGAAAGTCTTTCTACTATGTAGATAACCCAAAAAGTGGAATATATTTCTGCAACTCACTGAGTTCTGAAGAATGTGAGGACTTCAAGGGCATGTTTGATGGCAATTTGCAGGGATGGCGTGGGATGAGAGATGGAAGCCACCCAGTTCTAAGATCAGATCCATATCTAATATCCTATAACACAAGTAATATTTGACACATTTCCATGAAGTAATAATCAGACTTTAATATTATTTTCCTTCTTCACAAAAGAAAGACAAAAGAAATAGTATTCATTGTAAGATTGCAATGATTAGGGAAAAAGTATATAAAATTATAAATAATAAAATATGATTACAAAATTTATGGTTATACAGATGCATCTAACTGAAAGCAAAGTGAGAGGGTACATAAAAGATTACAAACATGCAGTGCTTGCAAAAAAAAAAAAAACCTGCAAGAGTATGACTCATGAAAAGTAAAGGGTAGTTTTTCATGAATTAAAGTTATAAAATATACTATAAAATAATTTTGAGCCTCAAAACAACATGAGCAGGAGTTCCCATAAGACTATCAGCTGATTTCTCAAAAGAAACCTTGCAGGCAAGAAGGGGCTGGAAAGAAATATTCCAAGTCATGAAAGGCAAGGACCTACATCCAAGATTACTCTATCTAGCAAAGCTATCATTTAGAATGGAAGGGCAGATAAAGTGTTTCCAAGATAAGGCCAAGTTCAAGGAGTTCATCATCACCAAGCCCTTATTATATGAAATGTTAAAGGGACTTATATAAGAAAAAGAAGATCAAAACTATGAACAATAAAATGACAACAAACCCTAACTAGAGAAAGAATGAACAAAGCCCAGTTAGTAGAAAGAAGAAAATAACAAAGATATGAGCAGAAATAAGTAAAATAGAACCTAAAAGACAATGAAAGGATCAATTAAGAGCTGATTCTTTGAAGAAAAAAAAAAGACAAACCTTTAGTTAGGATCACCAGTTAAAAAAGAAAGAGAAGACTCAAGGAAATAGAAAATCAGAAATAAAAAAGATGTTAAGCCCTGGCTGGTGTAGCTCAGCGGATTGAGCGCGGGCTAGGAACCAGAAGGTCCCGGTTCGATTCCCCATCAGGGCACAGCCTGGGTTGTGGGCCAGGTCCCCAGTGAGGGCCATGTGAGAGGCAACCATACATTGCTGTTTCTCTCTCTCTCTTTCTCCCTCCCTTCCCCTCTCTCTAAAATAAGTAAATAAAATATTTTTAAAAAAAAAGATGTTAAAACTGATACTACAGAGATGCAAAGGATCATAAAAGAATACTATGAACAATTCTACACCAACAAATTCAACAACCTACAAGAAGTAGACAAATTCCTAGAAACATACGACATACCAAGGCAGAATGCAAATAGAGCAATTATATAATTAGAATGAACCAGCAATCAAAAACCTTCCAACTAACAAGTCTAGGACCATTTTATTCAGTGTTTTAATCATAAATGAATGTTGTATTGGTGAATGATTTTTATGCATGCATTGATATGATCATGTGATTGTTTTCATTTAGTTTGTTAATGTGTATTGCATTGATTTGCATATGTTGAACCATCCTTGTGCCCTTGGAATGAACCCAACTTTATTATGATGTATTATTTTTTAATATATTATTGTATTTGGTTTGCTAGTATTTTGTTTAGGACTTTTGCATCTGTATTTATCAGAGATTAGGTTTGTAGTTTTCTTTGTCTCAAAGAGGCTTTTATGAACTTGACCACAAAGGCAAGGAAAGTAAAGGCAAAAATAAATGAATGGGACTCTATCAAACTAAAAAGCTTCTGCAAAGCAACAGAAACTACCAACAAAACAAAAAGGCAACCAACCAAATGGCAGAAGACATTTGCAAACAAAAGTTCTAACAAGGGGTTAATATCCAAAATATATAAAGAACTCATACAACTCAACAACAAAAACCCCAAACAATCCAATTTAAAAATGACCAGAGGACTTGCACCAACACTTCTTGCAAGAAGGAAAACAAATAGTTAACAGGTATATGAAAAGATGCTCAACTTCATTAGTTATTAGGGAAATGCAAATCGAACCTACAGTGACATACCACCTCACACCCGTTAAAATTGCTATTATCAACAAGACAAGGGTTGCAGAGGCTGTGAAGAAAAAGGAACCCCTATTCACTGCTGGTGGGAATGTAAACTGGTACTGTCACTATGGAAAACAGTATGGAGGTTCCTCAAAAAATTAAGTGTAGAGTAACCACATAACCCAGGAACCCCTATTCCGGGTATCTACCCCCAAAATTGAAAATATTTATTCACAAAGATATATGGGTCCCTGCGTTTATTGCAGCATGATTCACAGTAGCCAAGATATGGAAACAAGCAAAGGGTCCTTCATTGGATGATTGGATAAAGAAGATGTGGTACACATGAGCAGATACTATGGAATGCTACTCAGCCATAAGAAAAAGTGAAAACTGTCATTTGTGACAATACAGATGGATCCTGAGAATATCATGCTAAGCACAATAAGTCGGACAGAAAAGTCAAGAACCATATGATTTCATTCATAAGTGGATATTACACTAAAAGCAATGAATGAGCAAATAAGAAAAACTAAGAAAAACTCATAGACATATACAACAGTATTGTGATTACCAGAGGGAAAGGGGGTGAGGAGTAGCAAAGGGCAAAGGGGATCAAATATATGGTGACAGAAGGAGACAGCTTTGGGTGACGAACACACAATGCAATATACAGATGATGTACATAGAATTTTACGCTTGAAACCCATATAATTTTATTAACCTGTGTCACACCAATACATTTAATTTTAAAAAAAGAAGTTTGAAAAATGGTGGGGCCAGGGGGCTGGGGGAGAAGTCCAGGACAAGATAGCTTCAATGGTAAATTATACATTAAAAAAATTAATACCACTTCTCAAACTCCTCCAAAAAGTGGAAGAAAAGGAAACCCTATCAGACTCATATTGTGAGGCCAACATTACCATGATACCAAAATCAGACAAGATTATCACACACACGCATACAAATGACAGGTCAATGTCCTTTAGGAACATAAATGCAAAAATTCTCAACAAAATATTAGCAAGCCAAATTCAACAATACATTAAAAGGATCATATACCATGATCAAATGGAATTTATCCCAGGGATGCAAGGATGATTTAACATCAGTAAATCAATCAATGTGATACATCACATTAACAAAATTCATATGATCATTTCAATAGATGCAGAAAAAACATTTGACAAAATTTAACATCCCTTTATGATTAAAACTCCCAATAAAATCGATATAAGGAAACACATCAACATGATAAAGGCCATATATGACAAGTCCACAGTTAACATTATATTCAACAGTAAAATGATGGAAACTTTTTCCTCTAAAACAAAGATGATTACTCCGCCACTTTTATTTAATCTAGTATTCGAATTCACAGCAATTAGACAAGAAAAAGAAAAAAAGGGCAACCAAATCAGAAAGGAAAAAATACAACTGTCACAATTTGAAGATGACATATTTTATATAGCACAATCTAAATGTTTCACAAAAATTTGTTAGAAATAATCAACAAATTCACTAAAGTTTCAGGAATCAAAATCAATATACAAAAAAATCTATTGTATTTCTGTACACTAATAACAAACTATCAAAAAGAGAAACTAAGAAAACAATCCCACTTGCAATTGTAGCAAAAATAAAATAAAATACTAGCAATAAATTTAACCAAGGAGATAAAAGACTTATACTCAGAAAAGTACAAGACTTTGAAGAAAGAAGTTAAAGTAGATACAAATAAATGAAAGAAACCCTGTGCTCATGGATTTGAAGAATTAATATTGTTAAATTGCCCATGTCACCCAAAAATGATAGGCCAATGTCCTTTAGGAACAAAACGAGCCATAGATTCAAATGAAATTCATATCAAAATTCCAACGATATTTGTCAAAGACACAGAACCAACAATTCTAAAATTTTTATGGAACCACAAAAGACCCCAAGTGGCCCAAGCAATCGTGAGAAAGAACAGCTGAAGGCATCATGCTCCCTGATTTCAAACTATATTACGAAACCACTGTGATCAAAACAGTATGATACTGGTACTGGCATAAAAACAGACAGATAGATCAATGAGAGCCCAGAAATATCCCCACATTTATATGGTCAATGAATCTATGGCAAAGAGCCAAGATACATACAAAAGAATGAAACTAGACCACTTTCTTACACTCTATACAAAAATTAACTCAAATGAATTAAAGACTCGAATGTGACAACTAAAACAAAAGACTCCTAGAAGAAAACATAGGCAGTAAGTTCTTTGACATCAATTTTGGCAATGATTTTTTTTTATAAGGCAAGGAGATATATTTTACAGTGTCTATAATTAGCAATACTGTGTTGCATATTTGAAAACTGTAAGAGAGTAAATCTTAAAAGTTACTATCATAAGAAAAAATTTCATAACTGTGTATGATGGTATTGAATAGATTTATTGTGTTGATGATTTCACAATATATGCAAATATCAAATCACTATGTTGTATATGTGAAACTAATATAATGTTATATATGTCCGTTATACCTCAATTTTAAAAAGAAATACTCAATATCATATGTCACTAGGCAGTTGTGAAAGAAAATAATAAGATACATTTGCAAATTTATTAGAATGATCAAAATCCCCAAAACTGGCAATGTCAAAACCTGGAGAAATTACGGAGCAACAGAACTCTCACTCATCGCTGGTGGGAATGCAAAATGGTGCAGTCACTTTGGAAGACAGCTTGTCAGTTCTTACAAAACTAGACATACTCTCACCATATGATCCAGCAATTACATGCCTTGGTATTCACCCAAATGAACTAAAAACTTATGTCAACTGTACATAGATGTTTACAGCAGTTGTATTCATAATTTTCCAAATTGGAAACAATCAAGATATCCTTCAGTAGAAGAAGGATATATAAACTATGATATATTCAAACAATGGACTATTATTGAGCATTAGAAAGAAATGAGCTGTCAAGCCATGACTTGAATGCTCATAGTAAATGGATATTTCTAAGTGAAAGAAATCAATCTAAAAACACTACATACTACATGAGTCCAACTATTTTACATTCTGCAAAAGGCAAAACTATGGGAAGAAGAAAATCGTCGGTGGTTGTCAAGGTTCTGGGAGAAGGGGAGACGAATGAGCCTAGCACAGAACAATTTCAGGGTAGTAAAATCATCCCTACGATGGATACATGTCATGTGTTAAAAACTATACAATGTACACCACCAAGAGTGAGCCCTAATATAAACTATGGACTTTGGGTGATAATGATGTTTCAGTCTACAATAGATTTCTCAATTGTAAAAAATGCACCACTCTGGTAGGGGTGTTGATAGTAGGAAAGACTGCATATGTAGGGGCAAGCAGTATGTCAGAACTCTCTGTACTTTCCACTCCATTTTACTATGACCTTAAAACTGCTCTTTAAAATAAAGTCTATTATTTAAAAAAATCTCCTGAGGCAAACTTGAGACCAGCCTCTTAGGTCAATTGGAAGTAATGGCAAGTTGGGTGTCTAGCTTCCTTTACTTCACAGTGCTATGGAGGTAACTTGCCGCTGTGATGTAATGTAGGTACCCCCAGCACTTCTGGAGTCTAAGTCTGGGGTTCTGATTCTAAACTATTTCAATGCTTTGATTTGTGTAGATTATTTGAACTTCTTTTCCTTGTTATCCTGCATAATATAGGCTTAGTCACTGATTTGATGATGGAGCCACCATTAGACTGACATCGACATCAGAGAGAGAATCCAGATGGCAGGTTACCAAAAGAATATTTGTTACCAAGGGCTTAGTGGCAGTTCAAATGAAAACTAATTTCTTGATATTTATAACATATAAAATTCAAGATGATAAATGAGATCATTTTTAAATGCTATATTTATATTGGGTTTTAGAATTAAATATTGCATCTTTGATGAATGAAATCTAAGTAATTAATCAAATCTCATAATAGTGAGATGTGGGGAAGTTGGTGAGTAGTACATTCTGAAATATTTTTATGCAAAAAAAAAAGAAATACTGAAAAGCCAATATGCCACAATTGACTTGAAACAATCTTGAAAATTTTAGAAGTTTAGGGTTTTAATATTGGATTTTATACATACATATGTATACAAATGTATACATTTTATACATTGATAGTAGTCTTCCAGATTTTAAGTGAAACAATATAATTTCACAGAAATGAAAATAGAAACAGCAGTCTTCAAAGTGTACTTGAAAATAGGAAAGACTCTTGCAAAAGTTTTGTTTCTTCTCAATTTAACTATGAATAAGTTTATTAGTAACCAGACACTCACAGGAAGCTTTTTTTCACTAATTACATATCCCTGATCATAAAAATGCGTGGTCATCATCAGGCCATTGACTCAGTCCCTGAGGCTCCTTCATCTCCTCAACTCTGGGGCTCCAGTCATTGTAAGTCACTTGAGCTAGTGTTTTGGGTGACTCTCAATTAATGTTTATTGATACTTAAATAATGTCACAAGGCCATACCCAGTTCTTGCTAGGTTTATCTATAATAATAATGACAGTTAACACATACACTGTTCTCAGTTTTACATGTTTTAACTTATTTAATTTTATTGCAACCTTTTGAAGTACATACAACTGACATCTATGATTTACAGATGTGGAAACTGAGGCACAAAGAGGTTAAGTGACTTGTTCAAGACCACATATTAGCCAACTTGGAACTTCGGTAGCGGGGCTCTTGACTACTCCTACCCAGTACATTATACTATTTATTACGTGAAGCGATCTTTTCTTTCATTATAATGTTGTTTTTGAGTATTAAATGAGTTCACCTGTTTAAAGAAAGCACTTAAAGAGCTTTGACACTTAGGAAGCACTTCAGAAACACTAATCGCTTATGTTATCATTACTATTAACATTTGCATATCTTCTAAAAGCCTATCACATGTATAAAGGAAAACCTTTGACTTGGATATGTCCAAGTTCTCTTATTACTTCTAATAATAATGTTTAATATTTGGATTCTATTTGCCTATTTTGGATACCCAGTTTTCAAATAGCAGTTCTATTTCATTTGCTCTAAATGTCTTATTATTATATTAATTTCTTGTCTAATTGTATTGGCTAGAGTTTCTGAAACAATGTCACATAAAAGGAGTAAAAGTGAGAATCTTATTTCTGTTGCTGACCTCAACCTCAATGAAAATGGACATATTTCAACAATCTCTCTATTGAACTTTGCCTGGATTTCAGGGTGGAAAATAATGGTAAGAAAGTATCTCTCTACTGTTACGCTACTAAAGAGCTTCCATTAAAAATGTATGTTGACCTTACCAAATATATTTTAGGCATCGATTATTCATAATATGCTTTTCCCACTTTAACCAGTTAAAATGCTGATTCATAGCAGTGAATTTTCTAATCTGAAAAGATCTTTATTTTCCTAGAATAAAATGCACTTGTTTGTGATGTTGTATTTATGAATTCACTGGTGAGTTTTATTTGTTAATACATTTTTATATATTTTGCTTCAATATAATTCATATTGTTCTTTAGAGTTTTTGTGTATGTGTGCGTGTGTGCATTTACCATGTTATGATGGCTTTAAAAAAGAAATTTGAAACTATTTTTTCTCTGTTCTGTGTTCTATTTTCCATGTTCTGCAACAATAAAGCACTGGATCTTTCTACTCATTTAAAGTTACAGAGAATTTTATTGTAAAACCATCTGCATTTTATGCAAATTTTTTATTTTGAAAATTTTTGTTTTCTATGAATATTAGTACTGTTTGGGTTTTCTCTCTCTTCCAGGGTCATTTATATTTTAC
The DNA here is from genome assembly GCA_004026765.1 of Micronycteris hirsuta. Taxonomy (NCBI): domain Eukaryota; kingdom Metazoa; phylum Chordata; class Mammalia; order Chiroptera; family Phyllostomidae; genus Micronycteris; species Micronycteris hirsuta. The sequence continues at coordinate 36,519 of PVJI01007664.1, read as the reverse complement.
TAGAGAAAAAAATTATTTTTTACTTTAGGTTTTAAAAATTTGCCTGGAGTTTAAAAGATGTATCCTCTTATGTTTTATTAATATTGTCTTTATCTGTGTTTGTTTCACTTGTCTCATTTGTAAAATTGCCTGTTTGTGCTTTTTCCCTTTTTTCTTAATTAATATAGATGTATCTGTTTAATTTTTAACTGCCTTCCACAGATTGTATTAGACCCAATTTTTTTCATCTCCGTAATTCAAATGCCTAATTTACTTATTTTCATTCTACTTGACTATGAATGTTTTTTTTCAATGATGATGTTTTCTTCCCACAATTTTTATACTTATTTTAAGAAAATGCATAATTCTGATATATATGTGTAGTCAAATTTTCTCATTGACCCAAAAGTGTTTAAGAGTTTTTCTTTACTTTTTTCTTTTTATTACCAAGTATTTGGAATTTTTGCTTGCTTAGTCTATTTTTTGCTATTTTATGTTTTATTGCAATGTAAGTAAAGAGAATGAGATCTGTATTGTTTCTATTTATTACAATTTGCTGATTTTTTTAACGTTTAATATATCATCATGGCACTTGGGAAAAATGTGTATTTTCTGTTTTACCAGAATCTGGGGTTTGTTCTACGTTCATTCGATTACCCTCAGTACGTTAGTCAGATCGACTATATGTTCCCTTCTTTTTGTCAAAAGCTGCGCTGTGTGCTGGAAGTGGTGCCAAAATGTTGCACGTTACTACGTGTTTCTAAGGTTCCTCCTTTTTTGGTTGTTGCCTTATATATGTTGATTTGGTAGAATTTAGATTTATGACAGTTTTTGTAAAAATACCAACTTTTGTGTTGTTTTACCATTTTCAGTTTACATCCAACCTTGCTTTTAATGCTTCCTTGCTTTTAAAAATTTAGTACATTTTGCTTTGTTGTCTGTGTCTTCTCTTTCTTAAAAAATCTTCTTTCCTGATCATGTTTAAGGTTATTTTCATTTTTCCCCAGTTCCTGTGGTAGTTAAACTTTAGATAGTAAACACATTTTTAGTGTGTTTACCTTAAATGTTCTCTATTAGACATGCTCTCCAAAGAGGGAAAGCTCCATATCACTGAATAGTGAAGGTCATTCTTCTCGCCCGTGCACTCGATGATCGTGTTCAGAAAAGACAACATGGAGACGACAGCCTGCTGAAATTGGGGCTTGTCGGGGACTTTTGGACAAGCTTTCTTTATATAACATAACCCCTGAAGGCAAGCAAACAGTCCTATTTACATGTTAAGAAAGAAAAAACATCATATTTTAAGGCTCGTGAGAAAATTTGCTGAGGTGAACTACCAAAAGACATTAGATTGATTTCCAACAAGACATCTTTCTTATGGATTGTCAAAACAATCCTGATTGTGGGACATTATGGTGGACATTGTGACTGTGGCTGCTGACTTAAAATCTCTTTCCTATTCTCTTGGTAATAGCCCCAATTTTCGTTTGGGAGCTCACTCACAATCAGCGCAGCTCTGGTCTGGGGAAAGTAGTTTCCACTCCTAGTTCTAGGAGTTGACACATGACTTACACCTGAATTGATCAGCACCCAAGGTCATTTTCATTATGGGAAATGGCACCCATAACCCGATTTGTGCCAACAAGATGCAAGGACAGTTTTTCTGAGAGCTTCTTGGGAAAAATAATTTCTCATTCTTTTTGAAAGAACTTCAAGGAATGCCATTCTCTCTAGATTCTTAGATTTGGATAAGGAAAGAAGCATGTTATCCCAGATATTGTTGGCAGGCAATTTGCAGCCATGCCTGGAGTGCCTCCTCCCCCGACCTCCTCTTAGCATGAAGCTGGTATCAAGGAACAAAGACAAACGAGGAAAAGACACAGTCCTTGGGAGCACAGTGCAGCCGCTGAGTCAAACCAGCCACACTGTTCACAAGGCCTGGCTCTGCAGTTACGTGGATCAATGAGTCCCGCTTAACTGTTTAAGTCTGATTGAATTTGTCTGGGTTTTCCACAACCATTGCATCTTAGGACTGTGGTTTATACTTGTGCTGACTGGGGAGCCTGACCTGGTAGTGAGATGTGACTTCCTTCAAACTCTGGCTCTTAATTTATCAACTTTTAAAAAAGAGTGGTATCTATTAGCTTCTTACTAAGATAGGGAAATTAGTTCACTATTTCTCACAGCTTCATTCCTCCTCCCCCCAATTTTTGTCAGAGTAACTGAGAATTTTAACATATATATGCATATGTATAGAAAACCAGACATGCAAACCATGCATGTCTGAAACCATAATTCTCATTTTCCCTCCTAGTTTTTATTTAAATATAGTGGATGTTCATACTAGTGCTTTTGTAGGCCAGCATTATGTTCTTTATTTCCTTTTTCTTTCTTAGATTTCACATTTAAATGGCTAAATTTCCTCATAAAATAGATTGTTCAAATAGGACTCATATTAAGGTTGCTAGATTTAGAAAAAAGAAAAAGCTCCAGGGAAATCTGTATTTTAGATAAACAATGACTAATTTTTTTAGTATAAGTATGTTCCGTGCAATAATTGGGACGTATTTATCCTATAATATCATTCAGTTTATCTGAGATGCACATTTCACTGAGCATCCTGTATTTTATCTAGAAACCTAAGCTCATGTGAACAGTATTCTGAATGAAAACTTAGCTGGGTTTAAAATACTCTGAGCCACTTTTTTTTTAAATTTAGAATCCTACAGCTGTGGTTCCACAATTTCCTAATAGTGAATATTTTGACGAAGACTATGAAACTGTAAAAGTTTTCCTCTTATATTTTCTTTCATGAAGTGACTTATTTCTTCTGGTGGGATATTTACAGAATTCTTTCCCTATCCTTGAAGCTGAGGAAATTCTTAAGCTCAGTTTCGTTATGCTATTTTTCTTTTTAACTTTTTCTTTAGAACATGATATGTCCTTTCATTTGCAGATTCAATTCTTTTATTTCAATACTTTCCCCCTGTATCTATGAGTATTTTCCTGCTACAATTTTCTATTCTTCACATGTTAAATCAGCATTATCTATTTCACATATTTATTATCTAGTGTATAATTTTCATCTGTTTTTTTCTTCATATTTCATGCCATGCTCTATCTCAAGGTTTTTCTTCATCTTATCGGCTCAATTTCAGCTGTATCTATTTTTTCTGGTTGCAATATGTTTATTATTATTTCTAGTGACCTCCTTTTCTCTGATCCCCCATGTTTTCTTAATTTTTCAGTTTCCCTTTTCATCTTATCTTGTTTTATCACATTGTTTATCGCTTGTTTCCCAGGTTTCTTGTCTACTTAAGTCCTTTGAGAAAAAAGAATTTGTTGCAGATTTTTCAGTGTGATTAAAGTATAGGTGTCATCAATTGATTCCTATAATGGTCCATTCCTCTGTTTCTAAGTAACCTTCCAAGATCATGAGTGCAAGACTGTATTCACTCTTTCATCTGAATACTACTGGTATATATTTTTATATTTCAAAAACTTATATTTTACTCTTTTTGTTAGATTGGGAGAGGAAAGTTTGCAAACACTGTTTCTAAGCATCCACCTTTTCCCAGCAGTTACCAGAATTACTTAAACTAAGCTACTCAAAGGACTTTCATTTACCTACCGAGATCATTTCCTAGAAACAGATTAATTCTTAGAAACTAATTCACTCAGAGGAAACCTGTAATAATTGAATGGTGAAGAAATAGTTTCTTGGAGAAAGAAGTACTGTGAAAATCAAGGGCCCATTGTGAAAGCTAAAATAGAAGCTGCCAAAGAAATTCACTGATGATGAAGAATAATAAAGAAAACAAAAATGATAAGGACAATACTTTGCTGGCCTCAAAGATGATATTCAAATTAATTAATGCTTCACTTATTCCAACACTGGTAACCTCTAAGCCTCAGTTTTCTTATCTGTGGAGTGGGGATAATAAAAATATCTACATCGTAGCCTTTTTTTTAGGGTCAAATGAGATAATATATGCAAAGAGTTTAAACATGGTGGCTGATACATAAAACCCAAGAGATGTCAACTAATTGTTATTCTTATTCTAATTCCGTCTTTGAAAATCAAAACAAAGAGACAGATGTTGCAGGTTCTTTTACCCTGAAGTGTTTGCTATTCAGGTTCTCCATGTGTGCACAATCCTGCCGTGTCAACCAGATGTTAGGCTTGCAGCTTAACTCTCTAATCTGCCTAATATAGGGCCCTGCGCTTGCATGTAAAGGATGCTCCTGGATTTCACCTGTTGTTGAATCAATAAACAAATAGATTTATAATAACAAGACACACAAGAAGGAGGTATTTATCCAGGACTTAATGGATAAAACTGAACTGACACCAGGGAGACATGACCAGTCCCCTAGATGCTAAGTGAGGAGAGATCCAGGGCACTTGAAAGGGCCAACAGTTTAGATGTGGACTGCAGCCACAATGTCCGACCTCCCTCAAGGCTCTCAGACTGCTGATGACCAACATGCCGAAGTTTACAAACAATCCCCATCTAACAGAGTCCTAATATCCAGAGTTCAGGGAGAGAAGGAACAAAAGTTACCATAGTTCTTGGAAAATGAGGGAAGGGAAGGGGGTGGTATTAAACAGCCCAGCACAACCAAAGCAAAACAATTGCTAATATTATTAACAACAATAACAACAAAATAATAATGGCAAGCACTTATATAGCATTTGCTATATACCAGATCTTATCTAAGATGGATAGATAGATTTATTTAATCCTTAAAAAAAACCCACGAGGCAGGTGAAAATATACAGCGATGAGGAAACTAAGGCACAGAGAAGAGTTAAGTCCCCAAGTCACACACCTAATGTCCAAGTAAACTTGGGATCACGTTGGCCCTTTGTGGGAGCTGTGTTATTGATTAAGTCTTACACTGTCATACAGACAGCGATGAGTGGCAGCTAGTTGGTCCAACTTGCTTTTGTTTTGGGAGAAAATTTTCTGCAGAGGATTTGAATCACGCAGTTTGCCTTGCAGTGTGCTTTGTCTCCGGCATCTCCACACACCTTTGTTAGAAACACATGCAGCAGATAGTGCTGGTTAGGAGCGGAGACCCCTGAAGCTAGAAGGCCGATATTGGCGTTTGCCTCTTTCTTCAGCTGTGTGACCTGGGCTGCTTCAGTTATTCAATTTTAAGGACTGTTTCTGCCATCCAGCCACTGGCATCAGCCAGGAACTCAGAATCCCTGTTGGTAATGCCTGACACATGTATTCCGTTTCCAGCCCATCAGACCCCACAGACTTAGCTCCTGGATATCTGCCTCTGAGGTTTGTTCCCTTCTCACCTCCTGCCCAGACACTCCCCTAGTCTGAGTTCTTTACCTGCTGTGTGACCTGGGGAAAGTTACTCTCTCTGTGCCTCGGTTTCTTCATCTGCACAATGGGGACAATAATCATACCTACTTCACAGAGCTTTGTGAGCATTTCATATATTCATGCTGCAGAGGATTTAGAATAGTGCCAGGCACATTGTAAGAGTTCAAAAATTATTAGCTTCAAGAAACTTGCTAAGGTTTCCCTGCACCCGCTTGGCTCCTGCTCTAACCTGTTTTCTGCCCTGAAGCCAGAATAATATTTTCCAGTATCAGTTTTGACCACGTGCCTGCCTTACTTAAAACCATTCCTGGACTTCTCTTGGTGCTTGGGCATGAAAAATCCTGCCCTGTGATGCCTACCACCTCTCAAGTTCATCTTGCTCCTAACTCATCGTCCACTCCACTCTCCTATCAGGTCCTGGAGTGTCCAGTTTTCTTCCCAGCACACTGTGCACGTGGCGTTCCTCCATCTGGATTACTTTCCCCTTCCTTCCTCTCCGGTCCCAGGCAGCCCATCCGTCCTTCGAATCTTCCTGCACCTCTCTGGGAGGCCTTCTCTGAGGCCTGCCTGCCCCACCTCAGTGTACAGCTGTCTCTCTCGTCTGTATGCAATCTTAGGACCACATTCTGTCCTTATCTCCTTCATTAGTGAGTTTGTTTTTTAAATATTGATCTCCCCAATTAGATTGATACTATAACCTGGGCGGAGAAATTCATAATTATACATTTATGTGAGTTTTTCCACAACTCACATGAGAAGCTCTATATTCCCCCACTTGATCCTCAATCCTCATGTTGACCTTGTCTGCAAATATAAATCCTTATTCTAATCTCCACTGAGAAGCTGTATAACAAGCTTTCTAGAAACACCACCCCATGTCCACCCTGGTGGATCCTATTCTGAAGGTCATAGCCCATACTCCAGTGCTGCATTTCTTCAAGTCTGAGTTATACGAGCTAGATGTGCTCCAGGGAGATGAGAGCAGAGAAGCCCACAGACTTGACACTCTGTGTCCCACACAATAGCCTGTCCTTGATGTGTGTACAAGTGGAGAAGGGGATGGGCAGGGATGGAGGAAACTTTAGAAGGAGCATTTCAAGATGGAGGGAGCATTTCCAGTCTTTTCAACTCCGAGGTGATTTACAGACTTTCTTATAACCTGCTAATTGTTCAGGAAGTAACTGTTTGATCACATGCCAGCAGCGCCACCAGCAACACCCCCCAGCTCAGACATTCTACAGTCTGAAACCGGAAGTCACAAACTGGGAGTCCCAGGCCCAGCATGGAAAATGATCACCTTTCGTATAAGAATCTAGGTTTTCAACTTCTTTAGAAAAATAGGAAAGATTTTCATGAATAATGGCAGTCTGTTGGTAAGTCAGGCCCTCCCCAGCCTGCCAGTCCTTACCCTTTCCTGCAGCAGCCCCCGACACTCACCCACTTCCTGCCTGTCCCCTGACAGCCTCGAGTTTTTCAGCTCTAGTCTAACTCTGAAGGCAGAAAGACGTCTTTCCCTACCTGCACCTTAGTTTTCAAGACTGTACCACTCTCTGTGGGTTCGTCCTTTCCATCATTGCACAGAACGGGAAAGTCCTTGGCTTACCCTTTTCTCCCTTCCCTTCCACATTGTATCCCTGAGGACTTGCCGGGAATAAGAAATGGTCCCTTGTTGAGTCACCTATCTCTTAATAGCAACCCCCTTAGCTTCAAAGAATGTGGTTGGAGTTTTCAAATTACTGCTTGTAAGGGCCAAACTAAATCCTAAAATTAGGTCTGTCGCCCTCACCAGATGATTCTGGTTGCACAACAGAGCACACATTGGCAGGCAATGATAGGAGGCTGGCAGAGGGAGTGGCAGGGAGACAAGTGAGGAGAGGGCTGAGGGTCTGAACTCCAACAGTGGCCACAGGAAGAGAGGAGGGGACAAAAGTTATCAGCTTGCCCCCCAAAGAACCAGCAATGCTGTCATTTCTCTGTGATGGTGACACAGTAATTTACTGTCATCACATTCTGTATTTACAGGGTTTCTCCCCATCCCAGAAAATTCTAATGATCATCTCTTCTCTCATTTCTTAGGCCTAAACACATGTTTTTAAAATCTGTGTGTCTATATATAATGAAAATATGTACAAGCTCCAGCTAAAGTTGAAGGAAAATTATGACTTTGGCTTCTAATCAACTAGCTAAACAACCATAGCAATCAAATTAAAATCCAATGTAAGAGCGAGACAGTGACAATAAGTTGTGATTGAGTTAAACACAGGATCTGGCTCTTATGAAAAAAAAAAATTCTACCAAAAAGTCTGACAGAAATTTCTATTTCAGTGGCATACACCCACTATGTGTGTAAGGTCACTTACAAAAGCCTACAATGGACACGATTTTTTACTATGAATTAAATAGGCACAGAGTGTGTTTTGTGGGCACTAAATCAATGTTTGTGAAAGAAAGAAGGAAAGAAAGCAAGCAAGCAAACAAGCAGGGAGGGAGAAAGGGAGGGAGGGAGGGAGGAAGGAAGGAAGGAAGGAAGGAAGGAAAAGAAAGAAAAGAAAGAAGGGAAACACAGGAGACCTCCAGGTGTAAGTTCTGCTTCCTAGAGAAATGATCATCTTTATTCAAGCCAGTCTTTGATGAGAAAGAAAAAGAATGAACAACTGCCCAAAGTTTCTCCGACCTATTAAAAGCAAAGTTTGGAGAGTTAAACATCAAGTCCCATTATAATTCATAAGTAGAGAAAACTCCATACTGGATGAGATAGGTCCCTACTCTGCCTGGGAAGATGTAGAGAATGAACCTGGGTTTGGGTGGAAGAGCTGTGAAGGGAAGGAGTGGATCTGGAATCAGAGACATGAATCTTAATTCCCTTGAGTTCAAAATCCTTATTTGTGTTAATTAAAAAAAAAAAAAAAAAAGGTAGAGAGGTTCTGGCCAAGATGGAGGCATAGGTAAAAACATTTCACTTCCTCACACAACCAAAAGGAGGATAACAACCAATCTAAAATCCATAAACAACCAGAAGCACCAGAAAATCAAACTGCATGGAACTCCAACAACCAAGGAATTAAAGAAAAAATCAATCAGAACAACCAGACTAGTGCGCCAAGACAAAGAAATAGGGCCCAAATGAAAGAACAGAGCATAACCTCAGAAACAGAACTAAATGATGAGGACATAGCCAACCTATCTGATAGAGAATTTAAAGCCCTGGTAATCAAAATGCTCACAGATCTGACTGAACTTGGTAGAAAAATGAAAAAACAAATGAAAGATACCCAAAATGAAATAAAGCAAAATATTCAGGAAACCAACAGTGACAAGAAGGAAACCAGGACTAAAAGCAACAACTTGGAACAAAAGGAAAAATTAAACATCCAACCAGAACAGAATGAAGAAATAAGAATTCAAAAAAGTGAAGAGTCTTACAAACCCCTGGGACAACCTGAAACACTCCAATATCTGAATTATAGGGGTGCCAGAAGGAGAAGAACAACAGTAAAAAATTGAAAACTTATTTGAACAAATAATGAAGGAAAACTTCCCCAATCTGGCAAAGGAAATAGACTTCCAGGAAGTCCAGGAAGCACAGAGAGCCCCAAAGAAGTTGGACACAAAGAGGAACACACCAAGGCACATCATAATTAAGTTACCCAAGATTAAATATAAAGAGAAAATCCTAAAAGAAGCAAGGGGGAAGGAGACAGTTCTACAAAGGAGTGCCCATTAGGCTATCAGCTGATTTCTCAAAAGAAACCTTACAGGCAAGAAGGGGCTGGAAAGAAATATTTCAAGTCGTGAAAGGCAAAGATCTACATTCAAGAATACTCTATCCAGCAAAGCTTTCATTTAGAATGGAAGGGCAGATAAAGTGCTTCCCAGATAAGGCCAAGTTCAAGGAGTTCATCATCACCAAGCCATTACTATATAAAATGTTAGAGGGACTTATCTAAGAAAAAGAAGATCAAAAATATGAACAGTAAAATGACAACAAACTATCAACAAATGAACCTAAAAGAAAAGAAAAACAATGAAAACAAAAACTAAGCAAACAACTAGAACAAGAACCGAATCAGAGAAATGGACGTCACATGGAGGGATTTCAGTGGGGAGGGGGAAGGGAGGAATGGGGGGGGAAAGGTACAGGGAAGAAGAAGCATAATTGGTAGGCATAAAATAGACGGGGAGAGATAAAAAATGGTACAGCAAACAGAGGACTCAAAGAACTGACATGTACAACCCATGGACATGAACTAAGGTAGGGGAATGCTGGAGGGTTGCGGGGACAGGGTAGAGGGGGGATAAAGGCAGAAAAAATTGGGAAAACTGTAATAGCATAATCAATAAAAAGTACTTTTTAAAAAAGGTGAATGTTTGGGTTATTCCGTTGCTCAACGGCTTGTTTCTGCTTTCTTGAGCCACACCCTGGCGGCTGTTGTAAGCTCTCCTCCCAGGAGCTGTGAGCTGAGGTAGGCAACTATGTGAACGGGTTGCAGGGAGGCTTTGGGCTCTCCACACTTAGTGCACAGTGTGGAGAGCTTTGGAGGTCCTCTCAGTTCTGGTGGAGTTCAGAGTACCTGACAGCCACAGTAAATCAGCAGAGTGGTTAGAACAGAATGCAGAAACTTTGTGACCAAAGACCAGGACCAGAAAGTGTAGCATAATGTTCCAAACAGCCGGATGCAATTGGGCCTGTGTGAGTGGCCGCTGGCATGTGGGTGCCCCTGACCCACCCCAACCAGAGATCTCAGGGAGAGACCAGCATGGAACCAGAAACAGTTATGCCTGAGGCTTCTTGAAGCACCTCCAGGAGGACAGGTAAACGCTCCATTATCCTCAAATACTAACTCGATCAGAGGAGAGCGGTGGGGTGGTGGTGAGGACACTGGCAGAGAGACCGTGAGAAACTGAAAAAGCTGCTCTAATCCCCCAAACACAATCAGCGGCAACAGAAACTCAGGAAGCAGTTATAGATGCACCTGTACAGCTTGCGTTTGCATATGTGAACTATGGATCATACGTGCTTGACTCGGCTACAGAAAAAAAGTGAGGTGATGATGATTCGCTCAGAAACAGGAAGAAGAAAAAATAATTAAGCATAGTTTCCTTCTACCACCAACAGGTGATGCAAGGCAATATGCAAAAAAAAAAGAAAGAAAGAAAGAAAACTTCAAAGATAGAAAGTATCATTTTTTGTTCCTAACAGTATGAGGTGACCTCACTTATCCTCTGCATAATCAGTATAGTATTATGATACCCAAGTTAGATGAGGACACAGAAGCTCTTGACCAGGAGCTTGAGGCTAAGAGACAGTCCTGCATATCATCCAGAGCCCAGCTGGAAACAGATGGGCCCAAGGGCAGGATTAAGGAAATGAGAAGGTGAGTCGCCCAGGGGCCAGCAACAGCTGAAAGCGGTGACGTTTTAGTATGGCAGAAAAGAGACCCTGGGAGGGAATTGTGCCAGAAGGCCTTCAGAGAGCTGGGGGCACAGAAGCAGAGCACCTACAGGGAACTGAACCTGACCTCTCTCCTCTCCTGCCCTCCAGGCTCCTGCTGGAGGCTCCCTCCAGCCAAATCCAGCCAGAAGTCAGAGGGGAGGAGAGCCCAGGTGATACAATCCACTGAGTCAGCGTCCTAGGGCACCAAGTAAAGCAGAGAAGGATGGAGAATGAATCAGGGTGAGGCAAGGTGGCAAAGGGAAAATAACCAACGCAGTCTGATACAGAATTGCACGACGTGGCTGACATGTTAAGGAGAAGCTCTGTATTTGTGTGACTTTCTAAAACTACATCAGCCCAAAAGCTGCACTTGGGTGGCCAAATGAACACCTGAGAAGAATTTGTTTGTTCAATTTCTGAAGAAATTAAGAAATTTCCATCATCTTCCCCAAGTCTGTGATGTCAGACTGTTTTAGTCTCAGCTAAGCTACTTCAAACATTGTCATGTATTTCTGTAAACTTGAGCTACGGGAGTTCTGCTTTCACCATTTCAATATACAGTCAAGAGGCAAAGACTACGTCTATATGTCATGGATGTTCTGGTCACACAACACGCCACCACACGGCACGAAAGACAGCCAGCAGGCCCCGCCAGACCAAGCTGACCTCATTTTGCAATGCTGGCTTTGGGGGATTTTATTTTAAAACCTGAATATTTATACAGTTTGCATTCTTTAGGAGGTGATAGATTCTATTAACCTTCAAGAGCTCTCGTTTGCTTTATCTTTTTGCTAAGAGAAGCCAGGCTGCCTGGCAGGGAGGACCTAGCCGGCTTGGCTTCGTTCAGCCATACCTGTTGTTATTAAACACAGAGCAGAATTATTTTAAGTTCAATTTTTACATTAAACATAATAATTTTGCTGTGTTTGGATTCCTGAGGGCTCTTGGACACCATAATTTCTTTCTTTCTTTCTTTCTTTTTTTTTATGCCTCTTCTCCCCCCACCTCCTTGAATTCTGCACTGTAAGCTAAAGGAGTTCTTGGGAAGGGGTGAGTAAGGAGCAGCTGTGGCAGGGAATAGGATGGGAAGGAAATGTGAGAAAGGTCACGGTCACAGTCACAGAGACTCTGGGTTTGCTGTGGAGGGGTAGGAGGTGGAAGGGGGGAAATGACCTGATTAGTCTGAGAAGAATCAAAAGAGGAGAATTTAGGGAACCGAGAGGGTATCCTTCCTTCCATTCTCTTTTCACAGATAACTCATTTGGAATCTAGTAACTTTGACATAATTATTTTCACAGCTTGTTTAACAGTTTCTGTATGTAAACCAGAGGTGCTGGAGCTATGCTGACCTGAAGTGGGATTGCAGCCCTTACCTGCTGTGTGACCTTAGGCAGCTGGCTTACTTTCTGAGACAATGCCTGTCTTGCTGCTGAAAGAAGTGTGCCACGTGGACTGGTGCTGGTGTGTCCCCACGCATCTCTTGACTGGGCAGGTATGACAACAGAAAGTGTGTAAAAACACTTCTTAGTGATCTGATGTTGCTGTAACACTCAAACATGTGATCCTTGGCTCAGCTCACTGACCAGGGTATGGACTAAAGGGGCATCCAAACTTTCAACATCTCTGGGCCACACTGGAAGAAGAAAAGCTGTCTTGAGCCACACATTAAATACACAAACACTAACGGAAACAAAAATAAATCTCATAATGTTTTAAGTAAATTTACAATTATGTGTTGGGCCACGTTCATAGCCATCCTGGGCCTCATGCAGTCAACAGGCCACAGGTTGGACACCCCTGGAATGTGACAGCATGGAAAAATAAAAGGGAAAAAACAAAAAGATACAAAAAAACAAAACCATGGCCTTTCCTTGGAGAAAGTGTGAGCAGCACAGCAAGGATGATGTTTACCCACGCCTCTCAGAAGGTGTGCAGGCAGCGTGGCAGCCATGGCCTGGCCCTGCGTAGGAGCTCAAGAAATGGCAGTTCCTTCCACTCCTCATCCCAAAGATTTGCAGTCAATACCTGAGACCCATGAACTCTGACGTTGCTCCAACAGGAAATGCAAGGATGAGCCTTGTCAGAGCACCGCGTTGAAGCCTTTGCTGCGGAGGAAGGCTGTGCGTGTGAATCCCTGTCCCCAAATTTACTGTGAACACAGCAGGGTCCACATGAACAAATGCCCTCATCTAAAACAAAAAAAATAAAATAAATAGAAAGAAAGAAAGAAAGAAAGAAAGAAAGAAAGAAAGAAAGAAAGAAAGAAAGAAAGAAAGAAAGGAGAAATTCCCTCGTCTAGAGGGGAATTTCCATCTAAAGGGAGTTCCCCTCCATAGGGTCTACAGATAATATTAAGTTAAGGGTGACCTTCAATTTCTATCATCTAGTCATTTCCAAGGAGCTGAGAATTTTTCTCAACTGATTCCCGGGTTTTCCCTAAAGGTAGTTCATTCACTTGCACTGAACCATCCTTTTAGGCTTCCATTTTTGAAAAGCAACTGAGTAGCAAAGAGGAAACAAGGTCTTAGACAGGAGTCAACAGCACTCACTTTTATCACAAGAGTGACCCTGCCTGGTATAGTCTTTTGTTTTTAAGATTTTCGTTTTTGAGAGAAATTTTAGGTTCATAGCAATATTGAATGGAAGTACCAGAGATTTCCATAGACCTCCTGGCCCCCACACAGGCATAGCATTATATAAAGCTCAGGTACATGGTTGTGAACTTGGGCATGTTGTTACTTCAGACTGACATAGAGGCCAAAGCCACAGGGACATTATCTGTCCAGTGCAGCATAAAGTCACTCCTAGAACATGTTTAGTCTTATGCAAAAAACAGAAATTCAAATCCCATGACTATTTAGCTGATGGAAAAAAGGCTTGTCTTGAACCCAGTTGGGTCGCTGGCTGAACCAGTGCTACCTGATACGTCCACTGCATAACAGCCGAGACCACTGAAAGGGCTTGGACAATTTGGGGAAGCTGTAAAGTTCAGCCTAGCCCTGGCCAGGGTGTTTGCTAACCCTGCTTTCCAATGACTGCTTGTGTACACCACTTCAGAGGGAAATAACGAGCATGAAATTCAATTATACAAGCACCCGCTTAACCATATCAACCAGAATCGTGTCCCTAATCTTTTATTTTGAAGATAAAGTGAAAATCTAAAGCTATTCTCCTTAAGATGGCATTTTATTCCCTTTGTGACTCAGCCAAGAGAATTCCCTCCAACCTACGGCTCTGAACTTCAAAGTCAGCTCCCTCTTAGCAGCTGTCCTGCTTTTGAAGCTTACTTTATGTTTTCTGTATGCTGAGAGGAGAGACTTCAGGAGCACTGCCCTGCGAAGAGAGGAGGTGCTGCTGTGGGATGGGAAATGCTGGGCTGAGTCCTGCAGAGAATGCATCTCCGCTCTGCCGGTGCAGCAGCTGTGCAGGCACAGAGAGTGATGATTTTACATCCTGAGGAGCTCTGGGAGGTTCTGGCCCACAGCCTGATGTGCCCCAGGCTAAAACCACAGCTAGGGGTCCAGAGCATCCTGAAAAGGCGCTGCTGAGAGGACTCGATTGGGCCTTCTTTCAAAGCCTTCTTGGTTCACCTCTGCCATGTATGGCGCATGGCACACACATGAGTACCACCTATGAGCCTCACATTTCACACCACGTGCCCTTCTGTGGGACCGTGTCTCATTCGCCTTGTCTCATTGTCATGAGTCAGCACCAAGCAGAAGGTCTGGCTCCCAGGCAATGCTACTGACTGTCTGCTGCATGAATTTCTGCACAGCAAAGCTTTCAGAATAGTGCCTGGGTCCTTAGAAGTCAGGTTATGAAGCTTTAAACCACAGCATGTAGGGAAATGAGGCTTGCAAAAGCCTCTTTGCTCTGCTTCTCCTACTACTTCCCATTCAAATGAGAACCCAAGAATCATCCCTAACACAAGCAGAAACTCAGAATCTCTATGGACTTAAAGCACAATTATGCAACCCCCTCCCAGTATTATTTAGCATTTTTTAATGAAAAGATAACATTGAAAATAGGAGTATTACTCAGAAAGCTACACAACACTGAAGAAAGAAATCATGGAAGACACAAACAAGTGGAAACATATACCATGCTCATGGATTGGAAGAATCGACATCATCAAAATGTCCATACTCCCCAAAGCAATTTATAAATTCAATGCAATCCTTATCAAAGTACCAATGGTGTATTTCACAGATATAGAACAAACACTTCAAAAATTTATATGGAACCATAAACGACCCTGAATAGCTGCTGCAATGTTGAGAAAGAAGAGCAAATAGAAGGGATCACAATACCTGATATCAAACTGTATTACAAGGCCACTGTAATCAAAACAGCCTGGTACTGGCATAAAAACAGACATATAGACCAATGGAACAGAATAGAGAGCCCAGAAATAAACCCAAGTCTCTATGGCCAACTAATTTTTGACAAATGGAGCAACAGCATAAAATGGAGTAAAAATATCCTCTTCAACAAATGGTGTTGGGAAATCTGGACAGCTACATGCAAAAAAAATGAAACTTGAGCACCAACTTACACCATGCACAAAAATAAATGCAAGGTGGATAAAAGATTTAAATATAAGTTATGACACAATAAAAGTCCTAGAGGAAAACATCTGTAGGAAAATCTCAGACATTCCATGCAGCAACATCTTCACTAATATGTCCCCTGAAGCAAGGGACATAAAGGAAAGAATAAACAAATGGCATCACGTCAAAGTAAAAAGCTTTTGCATGGCTAAAGAAAACAGCGTTAAAATAAAAAGAGAACCAACTGTATAGGAAAACATATTTGCCAATGATAGCTCGGACAAGGGTTTGATCTCCAAAATATGTAAAGAACTCACATGACTCCACTCTAAGAAGACAAGCAACCCAATAAAAATTGGGCAGAGGACTTGAACAGACACTTCTCTAAGGAGGACATACAGAGGGCCCAGAGACATATGAAAAGATGCTCAGCATCACTAGCCATCAGAGAGATGCAAATTAAAACCAGAATGAGATACCGCCTCACACCGGTCAGAAAGGCCATCATCAACAAATCAACAAACAAGTGTTGGAGAGGATGTGGAGAAAAGGGAACCCTAGTGCACTGTTGGTGGGAATGCAGACTGGTGAAACCACTGTGGAAAACAGTATGGAATTTCCTCAGAAAACTAAAAATGGAACTGCCTTTTGACCCAGCAATTCCACTGCTGAGACTATACCCTAAGAGCCCTGAAACACCAATCCAAAAGAACCTATGCACTCCAATGTTCATAGCAGCACAATTTACAATAGCTAAGTGCTGGAAGCAACCTAAGTGCCCATCAGCAAATGAGTGGATCAAGAAACTATGGTACATTTACACAATGGAATTGTACACAGCAGAGAGAAAGAAGGAGCTTATACCCTTTGTAACAGCATGGATGGAACTAGAGAGCATTATGCTAAATGAAATAAGCCAGGTGGTGAGGGACAAATACCATATGATCTCACCTTTAACTGGAACATAATCAACAAAAGAAAAAAGGAAGCAAAATATAACCGGAGACAATGAAATTAAGAACAACCTAACAATAGCCAGAGGGGAGGGAGTGGGGACTGTGGGGAGAAGGGTTTTCAGGAACTACTATAAAGGACACATAGACAAAACCAAGGGAAAGAGTGGAAGCAAGGGAGGGAGATGGGTTTGGATGGGGGCAGGGGAGAGGAGGGGAGAAAATGCAGACAACTGTAATTGAACAACAATAAAATAATTTAAAAATTTAAAAATAAATAAAAATAAATGAAAGTGAAAATTTCATAACTTAAAAAAAGAAAAAGAAAATAGGAGTATTACTGTTTGGCACTTGCATAGTCTTTTTCCGAATGTCTTTTTCCGATAATGAATAGAGTTTATGGTGTTCCTATTAAATGGACGATGAGAAGAGTTCATAGTGTTTCTATTGAATGGCAGATAAAAGTGGGCTGAAAACAGTGAAGGAACAAGTTCAAATTTTAAGTCATAGAGGCATCAAATTTTAGGACATCAAGGAAAACGTCCTATAGCCAGAGTTTTGATATTCTAGAATAAGACCATCACAGCGCCTTCTCCAAAGAACCTTATGAGTTTGTGTTAAAGGGGAAAAGAAGGTGATCTTTCCAGAGCCAAAAAGATGAGTTAGCTTCCCTCCTCATCCCACATGTTCATCTGTCAAAATCCTCATCCTCCAAGGCTCTTTCTGATACGCATGGACCATGACTCTCCCCTCCCCAACCTTTAAGTGTACTAAGGACACACACAGTCCCTCTGCAGCACTTAGGATTCAGCAGCACTTACTATCGACACCTACCATGTCCAGATACTGTTCTCATTTTTTGGAGGACACAAAAATTGTCTTAGATCCCCGTTGTCATAGAGCCCATATTGCTGGGGGTGCGTGAGTGTGGGGCGGGGATGTAATCCAGATGATAAACAAGGAAACAAATACACAAAATGCTTTCAACTAGTTTCAGTGTTATGGAAAAATGAAGCAGGTTAAGTAATGGAGTGTGACTGAGAGTCCCCTAAGGGGGACTTGCCATAGGAAGGTAGAAGAGACCTCTGTGAGGAGGTGACCATGAGCTGCAGGCTGAGAAAGCCAGGATGTTTAGAGGGATTTCAGGGAGGAGGGAAGAGCCATGTTCGAGAGAGATGCAAGCAATGTGAGTGGTGCTGGCTGGGCTGAAGGGAGAGACAAGGGGACTGCTGAGAGCTATCTTCCCTGGAGTACTGCTTCATCTTCTCTTTCTGACTACTGTGTAAAGGTCTGGAAGGAGCATGAGCTCCCACACAAGGTCTTTGTGCTGCAAAAAGTCACATATTGAAACCCTAACCCCCAATATGATAGAATTTGAAGGTGGACTTTTGGGAGGTGATCAGAATTATTCAACAGATGAGGTCATGAGGGTGGGCCCCTCATAATGGGATTCATGCCCTTATTAGATGAGACCCCAGACAGCTCCTGCCCCCTCTTCTCTGCTGTATATGTTCACACAGCGAGATGGCAGCTGCCTGTGAGCCACAGGAAGAGACCTCAGGATGAGAGTAACTTGCTGATCCCTGAATCTTGGACTTCCTAGCCTCCAGAAGTGTGAGAAATAAATGTCTGTTGTTTAAGCCACACGATCTATTGTAATGTGTCATGGCAGCCTGAGCTGACTAACATGGGTCTACTAATGTGCTTGGAACTCAATGGAGGGTCTGTAAATAGCTCTTCAGCCAATGAGTAAGGGTGTCAGGGGATCCTGAGGCACAGTCTCTCAGTCCTTCGTGATGCACACCCACCCTGAGTGAGAGGGACCCATAATCCCCACTCAAAGCTTAACAGGATATTTTCCAGAGATCCTGAGGAAGTCTAACAGCAATCCAAAATTGTTATCACATAGTCTTCCATTCCAGGCTCTCTCCCTTGTCACTTTCAAAGCTGTGTCCCTATAGCTAAGACACTGAGTGTCATGCTGAGGGTGACAGTCACCCTCTGTTCCCAAAGCTACAACCATGAGTGCCAATGGTAGGCTGTGCTCCCTGTGGCCTGCACTGAGGCATGGGACAGCTGTTCTACTCCAGACCTTCCCATCCTGGAAAGGCATCCTAAGAAAACCTCTTTGTGCATTAGTGCTCACTGAGTCTTCTAGGGACACTGGTCCCTCAGTTTCTGCTCACAGCCTTGTCTCCACTGAGCTCAGACCCCAGACCACACCTGCTGCATCCCTGGACCCTCAGATGAGCCTTGGGGAAGCAGCCAGTCATCCCCCCACACAAACTTGTCATTCACATTCCATGTAACTGAGTCCCAAGGTCAAGCAAGCTATAGGCTAAATAAAAGAACTAACACCCCTGGATGGACTCTGTTCACATCTAGCAATGAACTGCAGGTGGTTTTCTAGGGTATGGAAAAGTGTATGCTGAAAATGGAAAGCACACTGAGACTTCCTTGCCAAGGAACCCGCGTGTGCGCGTGCACACACGCACACACTGCAGCTCCGTGGGCTGGGATCATGATATATGTCCTCACTGAGCTGTTGCCAGTAGACGTCTGACTAGCACCCCTACACATGACATTTGTTTGTCCAAATGTCACACAATTCATGGTCTGTGGGGAGCACAGTGGTGCTGTGACACTGAGCAGCTGAGGACTCCCGAGCTTGGCAGCCTCCCAGGCGTGCTGCACTGTGGCACACAGCCAGAGCCTTGCACAGAAGAGTGCGTGTATACACACATGCACACGTAGAGGCACACACACATGCCACACACACAGGCATGCACATGCACACACAAGATCAGGTGAGAAGCACTATGTCTTGGGGAGGCGCTTCATTTCTTTCATGTAATCTATATCCCCAAACTGTGCTATGCACAATCTTGTCCTGGGGACTTGATTTCTTTCATGTGGTTCTTTGTGCTAACAAGATTAAATCAGCTCCAATAGGTACTGGTTTAATGGAGATGATAAACTTTTATTGAACTTGAGCACATTAAAATGAAATGTAAGCAATAGGTGATTTTGGCATTCTCCTGGGGTCTCTTCCAATTTGAATAAAGCCAGCATGCCTTCTCTGGAAAATAGCAGCTCCTAGCCCAGCTCACTTTATGTGCTTAATTAAAATCTATTTTTGTGGTATAAAAAGAAGCTAAACAATGTCATGTTCCTTCTTTTCCATACAAGTCCAAAGAAACTATGTTTTCAGCTACAGAATCAGAGATGGACAAGACCTTTCTTAAAAACAGATCTTTACATTTCACACAAAGAGCAGGTAATGTGCTGTTTTACAGCAGCCTGTCTGCTAATCTGTGATCTGTTTTGTCTGTGAATGGGATTATCATGGTGGTTTATTGAAAAGGAGCCAAAAACGATGTTAAGTAAACTGTTTACACAAAGCCACCAGGCTGAAAAATTCAAACTCAGACTCATTTCAGGTTTTAACCAAAATAAACTTTATTGTAGTTTCAACTGGACAGTTAAACCTTTCAGGGTCTGTTCAACTTGCTGAACGTGTAGAACACAAGACCATAGCTCTTGCAGAAACTATGAAACTGTAAATATCGTGGCTGACCTCTGAAGGTTGCCTTTCTTTGCAGCGCTGCCTTCGGTTTTTGCTCGGGCCCAGATTTCAGCCAGGCTCCCGTCACCATGTCTGCCAGTCCTGGAAGTCAAGAGCGGGAGGTTGGGCTCTCCAGCCTGGCGGGGTCGATGTGGAGCTGTCTGTAACCCTTCTCCTGACTCGTCAGGGAAGATGTCTTTATTTCTCGGCCGGGGGGTGGGGGTGGGGGGTGCTGGCTGGGGTGCACCTGGCCTCCTCTCGCCCCACTGGTGGCCCTCCAGTTCAAAAGGGTCAAAATGATTTTTTTTATTAATGTTCATTCTTGACCTTTGTGCATCTTAAATTCTAATTCAGGGCCAAAACATTTCACAAGCCATGCTTTGATCTGCTTGAAAACAGACAAAAGACTGAAAGAATAGAAACATCCACCAAGGAAGCCCAACTTGAACACATTGTTTTGTCTCCTTGCAGGTTCTGTAGCGGGAAGCCAGGCAGAGAGTTCCCGTCTGTGTTTGCCATATCCACCGAAGTAACATGAGAGATCACTTCACCAGACCTTTTAGTTTATAGTCAGGGACTGGGTGGGGTTCATGGGGCTTGTTTCTGTACCTTTATTTTTTCTCCTGAGCCTGTCTAATTTTTCCAAGAATTATCCTCTGCAGCCCCTTGGACTATAAAAAGACTGTGTCCTTTTGACCTCACACCAATCAAATCTTAATCTCATTCATTCATTCAAAGGGTCCAGTGTGCCAGGCATTACATTAGACATGGGTGATACAAAATAAGGTAGGACCCCTGATCTCAAGGGCTCACAGGCCCACTGACTGTTGGGTGGACAAACAGGTGATTATAATACAGAATGGTGTATGCTTCAACAAAAGAACTAAGTGATGTAGGAAGACAGGTGCTTCTTGGTTTCCATCTCAGCTCTTCATAGATGCTGACCCTTCAGATTGTGTCCTGGGTCCTCTTTTTCCTCTATCTACACGCTTCCCCTAGGTTATCTCATTCAGTCCCAAAGCTTTGCATGTTGAAAATCTGCCTCCAGCCCTGACCTCTCCACAGAGCTCCACATTCTTATAGCTCCCTCACCATAGCATCAGCTGCATTTGAATATTAAAGTCATCTCAGGCTTGTGCACAAATGGTAACCCTTGACCTCGGCCTTCCCACAGTACCTGACCCCACCTTCCACCCTGGCCTTTCCCCATCTGCCAAGTTGCTCCAGGAAAAAGACCAGGAGGCAGCTTTACTCGTTCTTTTCCTCCCTTTTGCACATCCAAGTCCTGTTGACCCTATCTCCAAAGGCATCTAGATCTGTCCTCTGCCTCCATGTTCCCTGCAAAAATTTAGCTTCAGTATCATCACTTCTTGCCTGCGCTTGTCCTACGTCCAATCTGTTCTCCACACTGCAGCCTGTATGATCATTTTAAACCACAACTGGTGTAATGTCTCCTCTAGTAAAAATCCTACAAAGAGATGAGACTTCCATTTCTGATAGACATGGAAAAAGACCAGGCTTTTATAGAGTCTAGATTTATCCTCCTATATAAAATGGCTAGATTTATCCTCCTGTATAAAACGGCTAAAAAAATGGTTCAAAACATATAAAACAATGATTATCATAATATTAGATGTCAGCCAATGAAGGAGCGTGATAGCTGAGAGACAAGAAACAAAGTAAAGCCCATGAAGGGCATTTCCAGGTCAGGCTGCAGGAAGGTGGCCTTGCTGAGTTGAGGAGACAGTACTAGTAGTCCAAGAGGACAAGGTCACCAGAGGTCAAGGGTGAGTACTGGAGAGCAGAGACGGTCACAGAGAGAGAGCTCCAGAGATCTCCAGAGGGTCTTCCTTGAGTTTTGAGTTGAGTGCTGTTCAGTGAGCTCCTGCAAGAAAACCACTGAGACGTGGGGGAAAGGATTAGAGGGAATCGTTCCTCAGAAGCCACATAAGACCCAGAGTAATTTCCCTTCCTCCAACCAGAGTGAAGAAAGCCTGAAGATGGGTCTCATATCTCTGACCATAGTTTCCTTCTTAAAAACGAACAAAAAACACCCTCCCCAAAAACCTAGAAAAAATCAAGTTAACCTCAAGATAATAGGATAAAGAAATAACAATAAAAGCAAAAACCAATATAAATATTAAAAAAATACAGAAAATGAGTGAGACCAAACACTAGTTATTTGTAAAGCTCAATAAACGTCATGCACCTCTACCCGGCCACATGGAGGGCAGTGTGGGAAGAGGAGGACGCTTGACCACCGCCAGAAACAAGAGGGTGACACCACTGCAGGGTCTACAGACACTGAAGTGATTATTTTTACGAACAACTTCATGCCAAACAATTTGGAAACTTAAAAGAAATGCACAAAGTCCTTAAAAGACATGAGACCAACACCTGCTCAAGAAGAAATAGACAAACAAAATAGATAAACCTATATCTATTTTTAAAAAATTGAATTTATAACTTAAAACTTTCTAACAAAGGAAACTCCAGGTACAGGTGGCTTTTCTAGTAAATTCTACAAAGCATTAGAAAGAAATGATACTCATTTGAACAAACTCTTAAAGAAAATTGAAGAGAGGAAATGTTTTCCAAACCATTTTATAAGGCCGGCATTATTCTATTTTTTAAATATATTTTGTTGATTATGCTATTACGATTGTCTCATTTTCCCCCTTTATTCCCCTTCACACTGCACACCTCCTCCCACCCACATTCCCCTCCTTTAGCTCATGTTCATGGGTTGTACACATAAGTTCTTTGGCTTCTACATTTCCTACACTATTCTTAACCTCCCCCTGTCTGTTTTCTACCTACTGCTTATGCTACTTATTCTCTGTACTTTTTCCTCCTCTCCCCCGCTCCCAGTCCCCTTTTGATATTCCTCCATAAGGCCAGCATTATTCTGATAAGGATAATTATCCAGAAAAGGATATTACAAGAAAAGAAAACTACAAAGGGGCATGTTTTCTAAACAAAATCTTTCTGTATTTAATTCAACAATATATAAAAGGAATAATAAATCATGATCAGGCAGGGATTATTTCAGGAATGTCATTTTGTCTTAACCTTCAAAACAATCAATTATGTCTTAAAAAAAAAAAAAGATGGTCATCTCAAAAGCTTGAGAACAAACATTTGACAAAATATAGCACCTGTTCCTAATTTTAAAAATACCTCTCAGGAAAATAAGAATAGAAAGGAACTTCCTTAACCTGATAAAAGTTATTAATGAAAAACTTATAAGCCAGGTACACACACAAAAGTACATACTGTAAAGACCCAAGTAATCAGTCCTGTTTACATAAAATGCTAGAAAATGCAAACTACTTTACAGTAATGGGAAATCAGTGGTTGCCTGAGGTTGCAGTCAGGAACGGTTCTGAGGGGGGTTTGATGAATATGTTTATCTTGAGCATGATGATAATATCATGGGTGTATAAGTATGTCAAAATTTATCATTATGCACTTTACATATTGTCTGTTTATTGCATGTTAATTATACCTCAATAAAGGTATTTTTAAAAATCTTTCAAAGAATTTACATTGCTTTTAGAATAAAACCCAAACTGACCATGATTCAACATGATCTGGTGCCAATTACAAGCTACCTTGTCAACCTAATTTTTTATCACTCCAACGAAAGTATCCCTCAAACATATCCTGCTGTTCTCTGCTGCAGGACCTTTGAACTTACTTCTCTCTATGTTTGGAATTCTCTAGCACTTTACTTATTAATAGCTCTTTCTCATTTTCCAAGTCACAGTTCAAATATCACCTCCTAAGACTTTCCTGATTCTCAATGTCTTAACTAGGTTTCTCCCAGATATCATCCCCTGCTATTACCTTATTTATCACTTCTACAGAACCTACCTCACTAACTTTCTTAGTCATTTGTTTACCGGTTTATTATCTAGCTCCCCAGGAGAATGTGAGCTTCTTGAGGGCAAGAATATGTTGTGTCTTGTTCCTGCCAAAGGACCTAGTACAGTGTCTGGCATGTGATACATTCTCAATGAATACTAATAAATAAATAAATACGGGTAAATAAAAAATGAGAGCAATAAGCATGAAAGATTTCACAGAAGAGTGACAAGTAAGCTCAGCTGGGCAGAATTGACTCTTACTAATTATGTGACATCAGTCAAGATTTTTTAAAAGCATTTATTTTCCTATGTATAAAATAGGGCTGCAAATAAATATTTTAAAGGACTACTGAGAAACATGAATATCTTCATTTACCATAGTACCTGAAACATAGCAGCCCAACACATAAGTTCCCTTCCCCTTCCCCAGTTCAGGCAACTGCACAGGAAAAAGCATGTTCCCATAAAAAGGCATGGCATACTTGGAGAATCATGGCAAAATGGAAAATTTTAGTGGGAGAAATGAAAGTCAAACTGGAAATAGACTATAGCATCGAGTTGTATAGAAACTTGGTGATATGGCCATTCTACACGTAACAGGAAACCCTAAGGGTGAGGTGGAGGTGGGATGGGGGTGGGGTAGCGGAGAATTCAGCTGAGAAAATCTACAATTGCAAGGGCGACTCTAGTAACTGTGTCAATAGAGAAGTAGGATGAGGTGAAGGCTGGGGAAGAAGACTGGAAGCGGAGAAAAGAGTTAGAATTTTTTAATTGTCTAGATTCCAGGGATGATGAAGAAGAGAGGTATAAATTCCTACTAAGCACCCAAGATCCTCACCTCCACATATGTGTTCTGCCTTAGCCATCATCACCTACTTATCTTAGGAGACCTTCAAGTAATTCTCAGCATCAGCTCTGGCCAGTGTGACTGAGCCAGTTGGAGTGTCATCCTGTAAACCAAAAGTTCATGGGTTCAATTCCCAGTCAGGGCACATGGCTGGGTTGCTGTTACAGTCCCCAGTCAGAATGCATGCAAGAGGCAGTCAATGGACATCTCTCTCTCACATCAGTCTTTCTCTTTCTCTCTTCCTTCCTATCCCTCTCTCTAAAATCAATAAGCCTGTCCATGGGTGAGGATAAAAATAATAATTATAATAATAATACTTCCCAGCATCAGAGCTTGGAGTGTAAATTAGAACAGAGAGAGCTTCTTACCATTGGTTGAAGGCAAAAATCTAAATAGCAGATTAGGAAAACATTACAACAGTCATGAACTTTTGATATAATTTTCATACCCAGAGGTTACTGATGGGAACCATGGAGATCTCCAATTCTCTGATTAAGGAGAAAGAAAAAGGGGTGAAGTGTTTAAAATCCCCAAGGCTACCAAGACACAAAACAAGAGAACTGGCAGCAGAGACCCAAGTAGTCAAGCCTAGTAAAGAACAAGTAGATAAACTGGTTAATAAGGGACTTAGCACTGGCACATAGAAAACACAGGGTTGAAGGTTATGACTCAGGCTTTCCTAGCAACACTGTTACACTGGGGTGTTCCATAGCAACAAATTCACCAAGGAGCTAACTGGTCAACCTGGAGGGCGTTTCCCACTCTTCAGGAGCAGAGAAAACTGAGAAAGAAAAGCCCTCATGACAAAGAAATAGAAATAAAACTTTGCTGGAATTTATTCCCAATAGGATTCCAGGGAGATTAATGTTTTTTAGGTGTGACTTTGCAAGACTTGCCCACTAGAAGCTGTTTACATCTTTGAGGGGACACTGGCATTTCTGACTAGCTAACCAGGAGGCCGCTGGACCTCCTTAAGCACGTGAATCACAGGTGACGCTTGACGAAAGTGCTGACGTGCTGGAGACTCTGATTTAGCAAGTCTGGAATAGAGTCTTACATCTGAATTTTAAATAAGTTCCTCAGGTTATAATGATGTGCTGCCAGGTTTAAGAATCACTAATCTAGCTCATGGCCTTGTCCAAACAAGAGGTTTTGCATGGGCATAGAAAACTAAATGTTATAAAGGATAGCTAGATTTCTATTTATAATACATTTGTAAGGAGAAACATAATACTTACATACCTTGCATATACACAGTAACTTTAAAGATATATAGTGGCATAATTTAAAGGAAGATCATTACAATCACAAGCATATTAAAAGTTCACATTTTTATTTCGCTCTTAAAAATAGCTTATGTGATGTCAAAATGGAAGTTTTGTCCATGAGACTTGGGCAAAGCAAAGGGTTTAAAGCAAAGTTCTAGGACAGGCATTTCCAAAGCTCTGTTTTAAAGAGAACGGAAAAGGTTCCCTGGGAAAGAGATATTGCTGGGTTGAATTCCACTGCCCACCGATGGGGCAGAGAAAGGGGGTCCTTCCTTCTAAACGCAAGCCTGGTGAGAGGGACTCAGATGAAACCACTCACAGCATTGGAGATGTGTCTGCTGTAGTTGGAAGAACAACAGGGGAAGCTGAAGCAGCCTGAGGGTCTGGCACGTGATGCACTCCACTCTGAGGGAAGGGGATCAGATGTAGGTTCTCAATGGAAACGTTGTCCCAGATCTATTTTAAATCCTGTCCAACAACGCTGCTTAAAAGTGCTATGGATTCTAATACAGAAAGTTGTGCTCAGAGCGGACAACCAGAAATCTAGGGGCAAAGTGTGGAGATGCAGCCGAAAGAGATGCCCACGATTTAAAGTGAGAGGGCTTAGAAGCCACAGAGTCTCTGGAGAGCTTCTGAATGCTCCCTTTGGTGGAAGAGTCCGCTTTAATCCCGGCCAGGTACACGCAGAGCAAAGCCATCTCGCGATGATATTCGTCACGTACGAGACTTGAGTATTCATTTTCAGCTCTCTGTTCCTGTGCTCCAGCCTGCATGGTAGGTACGTAAGCTAAACAGAGTGAGGTGATTCTTGAGATGAACCAGATTTTTTTTTAAGTTGACTAGACCTAGCTCCTAGGCAGCAGGTAGTTAGTCCTAGTAGGGAGAGCAGAAAGGACAAAATGCTAAGTCAAGTTTGCAGTGTGGGTTAACGCATGACATTGCTCCTTTAAATAACCAAACTCAGACTGCCATGTGAGAGAAAGTGCTCGACCTTGGCTGCTGCCAATGACAAAGGCAACTTAAAGGGATGCTGAGAGATAAAATAAATATGCTTTTTAATTGTATCTCACAGGTTCAGCATGTTCAATGTATGGTTACTGGAGTTTATTCTAAATGCCGTCTTTCCTAAACATTTTCTCCCCACTCCCATGAAGAAATACAAAAAACAAACCATTTACTATCCACTCCTCTCACAATCAGAAATCCCTTAGCTTGCAAGTATGACCCTGATTCTGGATCGTCTGCAAGCAAATCAGAAATAAAAATAGAGTCTGCGGCCATCCCACCCTGAACGCACCTGATTGCGTCTGACCTCAGAAGCTAAGCAGGGTCAGGCCTGGTTAGTACTTGGAGGGGAGAAACAAAAATAGAACGATACAAAACAAAAGGAGAAGCAGTTAAAAGACCAGAGAGCTGTTCCAAAGGCAAGAGAAGTGACTTTCCAAGAAAAGATACATACTTTAAGGGTAGCTGGGTTTTGTTTTGATAGGTGATAGTCAGACACAGACATGCAAACAATTTTCATGAAGAAAAAGGCCCTTATACTCACAGATCTGGAGAAGCAGGAGCAGTGTGCAGGCCACGAGGGGAGCTCCAGGGTCACTCGGGCACAGGGAGAAGAGGGAATTATGGGCAAGCTCCTATTGTGGTTTAGTTGGGAAGAATACATGAGATAGGGTGAGCAGGCTTAGGTTGGCTAGTTTGAATCATTTCAGCAGTCTCTGGGCCACAGGGAATGCCTCTACATGCCCCTGGGGTGATTAGGGCAGGTGGAGAGTGGCCCTGAGCATGAGAGCCTTATAGAAGTCCTGGTTGGGGGTTCCCATTTGAAAGGCGCTCTTGCGGGCAAGTTGTTTGCTCTCTCTAGGAACTGGGTAGCCCTGGGAGGGGTAGTCCCTCCAGGGTCAGGGTTAGCAAAGCCCCAAGATATCAAAGCATCAAAAGAGAAAATAAAAAGACATGGTTAATAACTTAAAACAATTTATAACAGGGCCAAATACTGCAAAGAGGTCAAGGAAATGGAGTTCTGCAAAACAGGTATTAGATTTTCCAGCTAAGTGGCTATGGGGAGCACTTTCAGGAAATAATCTGGGCAAGGTAGTCCAGAAAGAAGGGATAAGGAAGAATATTGTTGGTTAGGAAACCATATCAGATAGGGCAGAGTACTCTGCATATATGAGTGTGTGGCATAAAAAGAAAAGAAAGAAAAGCAGCGTGACTATGGTAAGAGAGCAGGATAAGAGAAAGGTGATCTTGTTTCGTTAGATTTGTTTTTGTTTTAGTGGACAAGAGATGTACCTCTGCAAACCAGGATAGAAGGAGAAAGCCTTCAGCCAGCTTCAGCTTCTAGCAGTGTGCTAGTGAATGTCCGGGCTTGCAGCGAGAGGACGCACTCACCCACCCTTACGTGGCATTCAGTGGTGCGAGGGGAGGTTGGAATCTGCTGGCTGGTGCAAAAGGCTTCCTTGAGAGTTTTATCAGCGGATTGTCCTTATTGTCAGTGTCTGGTTTCCTACAATTTTGGGTACAGAAGACTCAATAGATTAAACAAAAGAGCGAGATTTTCCTCTGATGTGGAAAGGGTACATCTGTATCTTTTTCCCATTTTTTCCATGGTGAGGCTATGTTTACTAAGAGGTCAAGCTCTTAGTAACCAAGTCCAGTAAAAAAAATCAATCAACATTTGTTTAGATAAATGATGATGTGTTAGCAAAACCATGCTGGTTTAATTAAGGGAGCCTTCTCAAGAACGCCAGCTAAACAGATTGGCTTCTTAAATGACAGGACCTAATAGTTGTCCTCAGAGCCAAATTATGATTGATAAATACATCCCCCTTCCCCATCAGAGTATTTCTACTCCATTATACCCTGTTGCAAGAATATTAAATCACCTCACAATAGATATATTAATTCATCACTTATATATAAGAAACAAGGCTTACCTGTTTGTTCAACCAACCATTCTATAAGGATTTATTTTCTCCATTTCACTGAGAAACCACATGAAACCTGAAGAGAAAGACAACACAAAATTTCCTCTTGTGCGTGTTTTTAAAATTTACCAAGCATTTGCCAATGGTATTTTATTTGAATTGTCATAACCATAGTCATTCATACCATGATCTCCAATTTATAGAGGAGATACCTGTGATTTGGAGAGTTTGATTTGCAAGAAGCCACAGGGCTGTAACTTAATAGATGGTGAGGGTGAAGTTGGGATTGAGATGCAAATTGATGGACTTGGACTAGGCAATCATACCAGAGATCCTCTTTCTCAGAGGCTTCCTGCGAGAAGAATAAGTATGGGAGTACTGGCAGCTGGGCTGGTGAACTTGCTCTCTAGGGCTGAGTTCTCTCCTAAACCAGGCTGGACTATGATTCTGGGCTAGCATACGTGGAATGGAAGAGGAGACTAGGGCCAGAGAGAACCCAGACAGCCAGGGAAAAGTGTGCATTTGCTCTATATGCCACTCATCACTAGTGCCAGTTTGGCCTGTTTGGCATGTGGACGATGAGTATGCAGAGGGTTTACTGCTCGGAGCTTCTTGTTCCAGCTGCCCAGGAGGAGGAAGTAATGGGGACACACACACACACATACCTACAGATAAGAACACACACAGGCTCTCACCTGCAAACTGGCCTTTTCTCACATGGCTCACCGGCACAGTGGCCCTCAAATCTGCAATCTGACACCACCAGATCAAGACTGCCTTCTCCTGGAAGGAGCTAGAAAGTGTATGGAGGAGTTTGCTCTCCATCACATTAAAACAAGGATGCTAAGCCAGGCCCTCTGACTCAGATCTTGGACTTTTTCTACAAAGAAGACAAAAAGAAGTGTAATGCAGGGCCTCTGCTGTCAAGAAATGAGCAATCAGGGAAGGAAAGAATCTGGTGAAAAGGGAGCCCAACACAAGTGCTCCAAGTCAGTAACACACACCAGCAGTCTAGAAAAAGAAGGGCTTGCTCTGTCCCTGCCTCATTAAGAAAGCCTCCTGCTCGAGATGGGGTTTGTATTAGTATCTGTCTCAAACCAATGGACACAGTTTCCATTCACCCAGTAAGGACCCCATTTTACCAAGAATGAAGCAGACACTGTGGCTGGTTTCCTGCTCTGCATTCTGCCTCCCCAGAGCTCTGCGAGAAAGTGCTCCCGTCTTAGGAAGCCCGAATATCAACGGCAAGAAAATCTAAAGTTGGAAGGAACTTTCCTCCTGGAGAAAATGAACCATGACAGAGTCTGGCGCAGAGCTGGGCCCTAATCATCTGCAGGCATTTCCAGAACCAGTCCTGTGCATTGCATGGTTCTTGATAAATAAACAGCGAGGATCTTTGCCCTGCCCTGTTCAAATTGGCCCTGACTAATTGTCTTCGTAGGTGTTGGGTCAGAGTCAGCAAGGGGTCTGACTAAGGTCACTTACTTGCTTTGTTTACACTACTAATTTTATCACTGCTGGAAGGCTAATGGTATTATTTACACTTTAACTATGATAAATGTTCAGTTAAAGCAGGGTTGGGGCAAATAAACCAATACAACAAATTCAGAAGCTTTTTATATAGGAAATATTAATATCTTGATCTCCCCAATCTTTCCAGAATCTTTTTCTTGACGAGGATAAGCAGTCCTTCTATCCCAGTGATTATCTTAGTCACGCCTCTGGATAACCAGCAAAAGGATCTGAGGCATGTCGGGGGAGGGGCCTGGCCCAAGAATGTGCATGTTAATACCCTGTTCTGGCCATTTGGAGTGAAAACTTCTTAAAAATATTTTTTTTATTTCTTTTTAGAAAGAGGGGAAGGGAAGGAGAAACAACCATGTGCGCGAGAAACATTGATTGGTTGCTTCTTATACCTGCCCTGACAGGGGACCAGACTGGAAACCAAGGCAGGTGCTCTGACCGAGAATAGAACCAGTGACCTTTCAGTTTGTGGGACAGGTCTCCTACCAACTGAGCCACAGCGGTCAGGGCTGGGGTAAGAATTTCTGATGCACCATCTCCATAGATGAGGGTGGGAACTTCTGGAGAAATGAAGGTTCTAGCCAATGACTTGAAACCAAGTTGTTAGCTACATTTCAAAGCCATCTGGTCCTGTTTAAGCCTTTAAGGAAGGCTTGGACTTTGAATAATCTGTGCTATAGGACAGGGCTTGTCAAGATTTAATGTGTCCATAAGTCACCTGGGATCCTGTGAAAATACAGGTTCAACAGGTCCAAGGAGGGACCTGAGATTCCCCACTTTAACAAAATGCCAGGAGATGTCAATACAACTGGGCCATGGACCACGCTTTGAGCGGCAAGTGAAGGAAGATATTGGAGGATCAGGGGGTGATTGAACACATTATTGTGTGTTGGTGTAATGGGCGTGCCCAGCGGGACACTCAGGGTTGGTCTTTCCACAGCTCCGCCACTCACAGTCTACACTCTCCCACAAAACGGACTGCGCACTGCTTCCCGAGCCATCCATGCGGTCCCTTCCGCAGTGAGTGCTCACGCCATTCTCCATTTCCAGGCTGGTTTTCTCCCAGCCAGTTCGAACTCTAGAAGTTTTGCTCAACCTTCCAGATCTGTCTCAAATTCTTGTCTTGTGGTGACCCAGCTCTCACCCTAGTGAAGTTTTTGTTTTTTGTTGTTATTTGCTTATTTATCTTTGTAACTGGAAGGTTTTACCTTTTGACCACCACCCCCTGCCACACATGCACACACACACAAATGACCTCTGGTAACAGCAGATCTGATTTCTTTTTGTGTTTGGGCTTTTCTAAATGCCACATATACATGAAATTACACAGTATTTGTTTTCATCTGTCTGACATTTCATGTAACAGAGCTCTCAAGTTGCAAGTGGTAGGGTTTCCTTTTATGGCTAAGTAATATTCCATTATGTATATATGTACGTGTGTGTGTGTGTGTGTGCATGCGCGTGTTCTGTCCTTCATTTTCGGAGGAACTCTATATTATAGTTTTCCACAGTGGCTGCACCAGTTTACAGCCCAACCCACAGTGCACAGCTTTCTTTTCTCCACATCCTCACCAGCATTTGGTATCTCTCGCATTTTTGATGATAGTCATTCTGACATGTGTGAGATGATAGCTCATTATGGTTTTGATTTGCATTTCCTTGATGATCAGTGATGAGCTGGGGGAGGTTTTATAGATGCCACCCTACCATGTCCCAGACAACAGGCAAGGAAACTGTAAGTGACAGAGCCAGAGTCCTATCTCCAGCCTATTTATTGCGTAACTATGATTTTAAAAAACAATTTCAAGGTAAAGCAAGAGGAGTCAAGGGCTGAGTGAACTGTGCAGACCATGTGTTCTGCCTTGTCTGGCACGGCTACTGAAGGTTGATGAAAGAGAGATGGGGAGGGTAACAATGGAGGTGCCTGTGGTTTGACATCAGACATGGGTACCTGCATCCTAAGCCAAATGGGTAATGAACTTACTGCTTAATTAAAGGATGGACACGTTCTCAAACCCAAACCTTACCCCACACTCCACCTGCTGCAAATATACACCAACGAAAAACTCTGCTGAGTAACGTGGATCCTGAATTTACCTGGTCAGGTGCCCGTGCTGTGCGATCTCAAACCCACTTAGGCAATCCTACTTCGGGAGAGAGAAGAGAAACTCTCAGGGATTTCCTCCTCTGTCTACAACCCTTACTGAGGACAGAGGTGGAAACTAGTCAGAGCCCAACACTGGAGGCAGTGTGCTGCTCAGTGGTGGCCTTTCTCCCTCTTGTGCTTTAAGCAGATGGTAAGGGAGGTCTGTGACCTCTCTTACAAGCCTACCCTTCTCCACTGTAGACCCTCACCTCCTCTTCCAGCTTCTCTGCCCAGGATCCGCTGTAGGAGCCTGGCCATCTGAAATTCAGGAATCACATTCCCCAGCAAAGAGTTCTGTTTGGTGGATGTTTATAGCAGGTGGGAGTGTGGAGTGAGGCTGGGATTTGGAAGGTCTTTTCCCAACCTCTAATAAAGGACTTCAGTCACCATCTCCCCCGGGATATGGATGCCCGAGCCAGCCACGAAACTCCCGGCA
Organism: Micronycteris hirsuta; assembly: GCA_004026765.1. NCBI lineage: Eukaryota > Metazoa > Chordata > Mammalia > Chiroptera > Phyllostomidae > Micronycteris > Micronycteris hirsuta. Next base: position 3,670 of record PVJI01007664.1, on the reverse strand, counting down.
CCTGCACTGAGCCTCCTGTGACCATCCTCTCCAGCACAGAGCACCTATATCATCCGTGGCCTTCACCACTCAACCCTTGGCCAATATTGCTCTACTTGGATATTGTTTTTGAATCAGGATTACCCAAAGAAGATTATAAATCCACCAGTAACAGAAACTATGACTTAGCCTTCTCTATAGCTTTAGCTCCCAAGCCCATTCCCTGAACATGGACAGGGCTCCATAAATGTTTTAATGGTAATGAAGAAATCATCATTGGAGGACCTAGAACACAACATACAATGGGTATCACATGAATTTGGAAAAGACAATGAAAAAATCTCTCTGAAAGATACAAAGGAGATGAATCAAGATGGGAATACAGAAGGCATATAAGTAGTGGATGTGCATGCAAAATTCATTTTAGGCTACTCTGAAGAATCTGCCTACCTTTGTGTCCACGCTAGCACAGATTGGCATGGTTCTGTTCTGGCCTGTGGAAGTTATGCTTGAAACCCTAGGATCTTTGCTGTACTAACTCACGTTGGAACCCCTGTTTCTGGACCAGATTCTGGGGGCAGAAGAGTGTTTCCAATTCCTGCTTCATGATAAAGCAGCAGCTGTATGGGACTTTTCTTAGGAAGCAGCTGCAGTCTGGAAATCGCTGTCATGGGTTTTTTTTAGAAACACAGATTCCCTGGAACTAGACATTCACCCTCGGCTTTCTCATGGATCTGTTATGTCTAATCACATGTCCTCCTCTCTCTGCCCCAAGTGTCAGACTGGTGGTGGGGATGGTTGTTTGCTCTGGCCTCTTGGGAGGTCCCTCATGCCTCCTTGGTGACCAAATCATTAGAATCCTCACGTATTTCATTTATGTGAGTCACTGGGCAAAAGAGGAGCTCTCTCCAGAATATAGAAGCAAACCCACTAATAACACAAATTAATTATAGGAAATGTATCTGTTCATTGGTGTTGGTAGTAAACTAAATATAAGCTAGGATACTGTATGAAAGTAGATATTCTCCTTTGTCGAACATCACGGAGAATATTTAGGCCAAGATTTTCATAGAAATCACTCAAAGAGCAAAAGTAATTTCCACCAGAAATTTCCACCATAAATTCAGCATCAGACTGCTCAGGTACTTATATTTTCCACAATCAAGTTTATCGACTTTATTCTTAAGTCTATGTCTTTCTATTTATTCAAGTATTCTTTTATGACCTTCAGTAAACTGGTGCTCTTTGTACCATTTTAATTGTGGGTTTTATTTTGGTTTTAGTGTGTTGATTACTCATGTGAATGGGATCTTTTCTGTAAAATTTTTTAAAATATAATTGTATTATAATGAGATTGAAATTGTATGTTTATTTATAATTGGCCTCATTACTGTAGTTTCTTTACTATCAAGTGTGGTACTTTTGTAAGAGGGTGTATTTTTGTTTACAGTACTACAGTTAGTGATATTTATTATTATTACTTAAATTTTATTAGTTAAGAAACTGAGATTCAGAGCTGTTTTTTCAATATACGATTAGAAGGTAGAACAGATTTTACATTCTGGGGATTACCAGCATCTGTCCCTTGAATGTTGGGAAGAATTCACCTATAAAAGTGTCTGGAATTGACATATTTATGGTTGGCAATACCTTGACTTCTTTTTTCAATTCGCCTCTTGATTAAATACTTATTTCAGATCATCATTAAACTTTTCTCATTTATATTTTCTAACATTTTCAAATTTATTAACTTTGTACCTTATAAATATTTACCTTGATAGTATTTTGTCTATTTGATATCTGTGATTATACACATTTTCTAATGCCTGAAATTATGTTTTTGAGTGATCTTTTTATTTTATGTTAGACAAGCTAACCATTTTTACTATTCATTATTTATAAATCCTAATTTATGAATTCTGTTTTGTTATTTATATATTTTTATTTTTTGTTTTATTTTTCTTATATTTCCTATTTTTTTCTTATTTTGTTATCTTGTTTATTTTTTTCCAGTTCCTAGAGTTAGTACATTTTGTTTTCATTCCTATTTGACTGGAAATTGAAGTATTTATGAATATGAATTTTTCCTTAATACTGTGTTAGCATTTCCCATAAGCTTTAACTTGTAATGTTTATATTATCATTGCTTTTTAAAAACACATACTTTAAGACTGATGTTTCCTTTTCTTCCAAGAGCTACTTAGGACAGTACATTAAAATTTCCAAGTGATTCTGGATTATTTTATTAACTTTTGATTATTTATTTCTAGTTTTGTATATTTGTAGTCAGAATGAATCTATGCAGTCCATACAATTCTTTTTTAAAATATATTTTATTGATTATGCTATTACAGTTGTCCCATTTTCCCCCTTTATTCCCCTCCACCCTGCACACCCCATCCCACTCACATTGTCCCCCAACCTTAGTTTGTGTCCATGGGTCATACATATAAGTTCTTTGCCGTTTCCATTTCCTATACTATTCTTAACCTCCCCCTGTCTATTTTGTGCCTACCGTTTATGCTACTTATTCCCTGTGCCTTTGCCCCCATTCCCCCTTTCCCTTTCCTCACTGATAACCCTCCATGTGATCTCCATTTCTGTGGTTCTGTTCCTGTTCTAGTTGTTTCCTTAGTTTGTTTTTGTTTTTTTAGGTTCAATTGTTGATAGTTGTGAGTTTGTTGTCATTTTACTGTTTATAGTTTTTTATCTTTTTCTTAGAAAAGTCCCTTTAACATTTCATATAATAATGGCTTGGTGATGATAAACTCCTTTAACTTGACCTTATCTGGGAAACACTTTATCTGCCCTTCCATTATAAATGATAGCTTTGCTGGATAGAGTATTCTTGAATGTAGGTCCTTGCCTTTCATGACTTGGAATACTTCTTTCCAGGCCCTTCTTGCCTGTAAGGTTTCTTCTGAGAAATCAGCTGACAGTCTTACGGGAACTCCTTTGTAGGCAATTGTCTCCTTTCCCCTTACTGCTTTTAAGATTCTCTCTTTATCTTTAATCTTGGGTAATGTAATTAAGATGTGCCTTGGTGTGTGCTTCCTTGGGTCCAACTTCTTTGGGACTCTCTGGGCTTCCTGGACTTCCTGGAAGTCTATTTCCTTTGCCAGATTGAGGAATTTCTCCTTCATTATTTTTTCGAATAAGTTTTCAATTTCTTGCTCTTCCATTTCTCCTTCTGGCATCCCTATGATTCAGATGTTGGAACATTTAAAGTTGTCCTGGAGATTCCTAAGCCTCTCCTCATTTTTTTAATTCTTGTTTCTTCATTCTGTTCTGGTTGAATGTTTATTTCTTCCTTCTGGTCCAAATCATTTATTTGAGTCCTGGTTTCCTTCCCTTCACTGTTGGTTACCTGTTCTTTTTCCTTTATTTCATTTTTCATAGTCTTCGCTTTTTCCTCTACTTTGTGACCATACTCAACCAACTCTGTGAGCATCCTGATTACTGGTATTTCGATGTGTGCATCTGATAGGTTGGCTATCTCTTTATCACTTAGTTCTTTTTCTGGATTTTTTATCTGTTCTTTCATTTGGGCCATATTTCTTTGTCTCAGCCCACCTGTTATGTTGCAAGGGGCAGAGCCTTAGGTATTCAGCAGGGTCGAGAAACTCACATCACTGCATTGTGGCGCTGTTTGTGGGGGAGGTGTTTGAGAGGGAACTATGCCATTTGTTCA